>OY294049.1:36703468-36839778 GCA_958510825.1 Brachypterus glaber
CCACCCTAATGTGGTATAATACAGTTTATTTGTTATATGATCATATGAATAAGAATTATTATTATTATTAATATAATTAATTTCTGGGACAAAGAAGTTCGAAGATGGCGTTTACATGAATATGGAATAGGTTTGGTGACTCGCGCGATTAATATGTGTCCCTCGATGTGAACAAACACGCATCGTCTTCCATTCTTGGCAGACGTATTCGACTACTTTTTCCTGGTCAATAATAATAATAATAATAATAAATATAAACTTAACTTACCACTTTCGCCCAGTTAAAGGGAAATATGTAGATAGTGTGGGAAATATCAAGAAAAAGAAGTAGGGATGTAACGAAAATGCTTAGAAGTGCTACAAACATCATCATTCGCAGTCGACCAACCAATGGAAGCATGAATAGGCCGATCTTCACTGTCCCTGATGTACACAAACATGCTAAACATGCTATAGATGTTACCTGAAAAATGTTATAAAATAATATTATACAGGGTGATCCGTAACAGGCATACCAAAATTTAAGAGGTAATTCTACACCCAAAAATATGAAAAAGTTTTTATAAAGGTTGGTCCGGAAATGAGCCCTAAGGAAGCTACGGCTCTTCGAAGATGGACACCTATATTTAATATTAAAGGAGTAATAGCCTTTAAAAAGTAACATTTTTGGTGGCACAAAATGTTACTTCCTCTTAATTTCATATTTTTTGAAAACGGTTGCTCGTACACTATATGAGATTTTTTATGTATTTTTACTCGAATAATCTATATTTAAAAAAAATCCAAAAAAAAATACACATAAAGTTTGTGGCAAAAATATGTTAAGTTTCACACATTTTGTCCGTCTAGGCACGCCTCTGGATAAATTAAAAAAAAAACTAAAATAAACTAATTGCCCTTATCAATACTAGTATACATGCAAAACATCGTCGCTCTAGCTAAAGGGTACCAGAGTTATTAAATAAAACCCCTATTTTTAGAAAAATTGAAGGGCGTAACTTATTTCCGGACCAACCTTTTAGGAAATTATTATTTTTGGATGTAGAGTCACCTCTTGGCATGCCGGTTACTGATCATCCTGTATTTATTTTACTTTACGAGTTAGTAAAATTATGAATTTTTTATTGAGGCCTTCCCGTTTCGCACACCCCTGGTTAAAATAAGTACATGAAAATAACATACGAAGATGGCCCTTATTAAGGTTAGTTCTCGTGCAAGACCTCGTTGCTATACCTCAAAGGGTTCCTTATTAAATAAAATCCGAATTTTTTAGACACTTTCAAAGGGGCGTAGCTCCCTTACAAAGAATTTTTAGACATGTTTATAGGAACTTTTTGTGATATTTTCTGATTTAGAATCACCCCTTAAAATTTCGGACCCTATTTCAAATACACCGTGTATACTAAAAAAAAATCCTAAAAAAAATCAGTCTATCAGTCTGTCCGGAAAGTTCGTGACCGGGGTAACTCGAAAATGCTTAGAACTAAAGACTTCAAATTTAGACCCTAGGTTCCTTATTCAGTTCATGGATGGAACTGCAGTAAAAACAAGTTTTTGGTAAAAACCAAAATATATACTGTTTTTTATTTCCCTTTTTTATTTTAAAAACATTAAGTAACATTAATTTAATACTTACTAAAAGTAGTATCCTAAAGAATCCCGTCGGCGTCTTCAGGTGAGTGTGGTCACAGTAGACGATGACTCCGGAGTATAGCGAGAGGTCGGGCGAGGCGGCACGTCGGCGGTAGTGAGAGTGCGAGTCCCAGGAGTTGACGGTGCCCAGGGGCGATTCGCACTCGCAGCCGGCCGCACAATCCGCACTCAAGGCCCCCGTCCTACTGCCCGCTATCTCAAAGTCCTGCAACACACAACTCATACCATCTCCGTCCTGCAAACCAACAGCTAACGTATACATGGGTAAAAATGGTGGGTGCCACAGAGAACACATACGGACACTAAGTGATAACTACAATGTGTGTTGAAGTGATTCTAGCAACCAGACAACTCGAAATATATCACGGTATCCAAAAATAAAATTCCCTAACGAATTTTAACCAAAAAATATTTTCTATGACTTTTACAGTGCGAAATTTAGTATTGAAGCATTATATGACAAACACTACTCTTTTTTTTTAGTGTGAAAATTTTCGTTTTAAATGTTGAGATCGCTATTTTTTTAAGTTAAACTTTTAAGACTAAAAAACCCTCTGTGCGTGGACCCGGTTAATTATTAACTGGTATTTTTAGGCTGGACGTATGTACTTCTTTTTCGAAGTAGTATTTTTCAATCAACCTTGACTGAAAAGCCATGATTTGAAACCCTTCACATTCTGGCACGTCTGTCACCTCAAAATAATAGAAGTGTCAGAAGATGATGATGAGTCGAAAAGAAATATAGAAATTTTGTTGACAGCGAAACAGATTAGCCAAAAAGCATGGACGAGAAACAAGAACCACCTCCTTATGGACCTATACCAGCGGAGCCACCCAGCTATGACCAAGCAGTTAAAGAGTGTCCACTCACAGGTCCCTTTGTTATAGGCAATGGTCCTGAATTTATACCAGTGATAGTTTCAGTCGGCCCGAACAGAACGCACATGATCTGTCCACACTGTCAGTCTGAAATCGACACGACTACGATCTCAAATCCCGGTTTAATTGCTTATTTAGCTGCAGCGGTGATTTGTTTTATGGGTTGTCCATTTGGTTGCTGTCTTATACCTTGCTGTTTTGAAAAATGCAAGAACGTAGATCATTTGTGTCCTAACTGTCAAGAGTATCTGGGCACATACAGAAGAGTATAGCCCTAAATTATGTTTTATATATTCAAAGCAGTTTCAGGAATTCAATAAAATCATTAAACTTAACGTTTCACCACTGAAGAAGAGAAAAAGACATGATAGGGGGCTTTGCGTAAATGACTTTTAAACTATTTTTTTGCGATTTTTTACATAGAGGTCAACAACTCCATCTATTATACCTACGTAACTTTGCACAATCAATTAAAGTTTGTAACTCGAGGTAAAAGTTATCATTCTTAATATATTTCGAGTTGTCTAATTTTCTGCAAATTACCATGCTTAATTTAAAACTGCTACTTACCAAAAACTTTTGAAAAGTAACATACACTATAAAAATATAAATCATATCCAGCAATTCACTTTTCTCTATTATACAAAAAAAACTAAATAATTTATAAAAAAACAAAAACAGTAACTTAAAACTAAACTTGTCTAGCTCACATAATATTAGGTTTAAGTATTTTTTGAAAAAAAAAAATCAAAAATTTTATTAGTTTAGCTTATTGGTTATAGTCAGTGATGGGACCTCAACTGATGTATTTTAACCATGTGACTGTTTAGCTACAATAAATGAACTACCAAATTTTACCAGACGCGTTTTTTACATCTGCTTTTACATAATTCCTATCTTTCCGGTTTTTCTATCCAAGATAAAGCAGAAATGTGTTGCTTTATGAATAAAATATAAAATAAATTAAAAAATAAATTTATTGCAATAAATAATAAAAAAATAAATTTTCATGCAACTATAATTGATACACAGTAACACGTCTAAATGCTACCTGAATGTCTTCAGGTTTACAGCTTGTGGGCTCCAGGTCTCTGATGTCGTCCAACAAAAATTCGATTTCGTCAGTACTATACAATAGATCCGATACAGAATTGATGTACCGCCCTGGCTCAGACTGCATCACACACTGTCATTAATACTGAGGCACTGCCCCACACCAATCCATTTCCTCGATCGTTCCAGATGATCCTAATTCAAATGAGAATAGTTTCAAAGCAAAATAAAGACATAAAACTAAATTAATTTTTATTGAGCATCCTAATACATTTTTAAGCTTATTTTTTTTTCTAGAACAACATACTATTTTTTTTAGTGCACTGAAGTTAAAAATAAAAATAATATTGATTTTCTTAGTAAGTGCCTATTCACAAGCTCACAAAAGAATATAAAACATAACAATGAGTTGCTGTAATTGGCTTGATGGGCCTCCATGTATCTCGTAAGCCAATCACGGCATCACATTCTTATGCTTTATGTTCCTATGCAAGCTTCTGGATATGCCTTAATTTAGGTACTATGTTGATATTTTTCTTAAATGTATATAATATCTTCATAAAAATACTATAAATTGGTATGTCAGATTTTCCTAGATTTATGCAAATGAAACCCAACTTTATTTAAGGTTCACTGTGCACAGTGATATATCACTAGCTATACTGCCCTACCAGATATTACATCAGAGTTGAAGTAAAAACATTGTTATACAACAAATTGAGTTACTGCTTTCTACCGTAGTGGGGCAGTAGAGCTAAATAACTTTTCCTCAAATCACTTTTTTAGAAAAATATTAGTTTAGTTTAGTTTAGTTTGGACTTTTTAGCAATAATATGTTTTTTATAGAATAGAATGTTGAAAAAATATCTATATATCCATATACAGGTTTATAGTATAATAGTTTTATAATCAATTTTTCTGTTAAATTTAACACTTTCAAGAGCCCCCGGAAAATCTTGCGTAATTTGTGCACAGCCCCTTAGGTAAACTAATTACCTATTTACCTACATTCACGAATTATGATAAAAGAATTATAGAGTAGTTAAGCATTACATTAAACTATACATACCTCCAAACCGTAGTTTTTTGTGGATTTTCATAGATGTTTAATGAGGTTTCTGTTCATAACTCGAATTTAATAAGGCGGACGCCAAAAACACAACGCCATGTTTACTAAATTTCAAGTAAATCCAAGTGATTAAATTCTTCCAGCTTATAAACACTCACACTCACGTAAATAAACAAATTAAGTTACTTGGTTTAATACAAAAGTACCGTCTATTTTGTCAACTAATTAATAATTTACACAAAAATCGAAAAAAACAACGCCATTACAAAATTCATTGATTGACAATTTGTCAATTTTAATTTAAGTTGGTAGTTCCGATTGATGCACGCAAAATTAAGGGCCATTCTCTTTTTTTTTTGGTATATCTCAGATTTGAAATAGAAAATCTTTAACAGAAGATCATCAAATATTATTTAAAAAAGTAGTTGTATTTATGAAAATAAAATTAATTTATCAACATTGTTTTTTAAGTTAAATTTTTAGCAAAGAGTTTTTTTTTGTTGCCGGTTGAAAGTGTAGGGGGCGTAACATACCGAAAGGCGCGTTCGGTTTTTTGATATGTCAGTTTATCATATTTTAGGTTAAGAATTGTAATTTTTATGTGACTTAATTTTATTTTAATTTAAGAACAAATGTCTGAAAAGGATTATGCACCTCTTAGCACGGCATGTGTTCGCGCTTTGCATGATAAATTGTATGATAAACGAAAAACGGCTGCCTTGGAAATTGAAAAGTAAATATAGCTTATTTTTTTTTATTTTTACCATAATATTGTTATTTTCTTTAGGATGGTGAAAGATTTTGCAGCTGTAAATAATGCTGGACAGATAAGAAAATTATTGAAGGTTCTAGGGCAGGATTTTGCCTTGTCCCAAAATCCTCATGTACGAAAAGGAGGCTTGATCGGCTTAGCAGCAATTGCTATAGCTCTAGGAAAAGTAACTATAATTATAACATATAATAGTTAAAATACTCTATGAACACGGACAAATAATACGCTAACTACAGTGTTATCTTGTAAATTTATATAATTTCAATTTTTCCCATCTTTTCCTGAATGCTCATAGCAACTATTACAGTAGAGTATCTCTGTTATTATTGGGTATTTACCTAATTTAAGATATATTTTAAATTGAAATTGTTGTTTTAGGACTCTGGAATTTATACAGATGATTTAATAAAACCAATTTTGGGATGTTTATCTGATCAGGATTTACGAGTAAGATACTATGCTTGTGAATCTTTGTACAATGTTGTCAAGGTGTCTAGAGGTTCAGTTCTTGGCCATTTTTCTGCTATATTCAATGCTTTAAGTAAAATTGCAACAGACCCAGATCAAAATGCAAAAAATGCTTCAGAATTATTGGATAGGCTCCTAAAAGTAAGTCATTATTAATTTAGCTTTAAAGCAATGATGTGGACTTTTGGTTACCACTAAAATGTTTATTTTTAAGGATATTGTGGTTGAAAGTACTCAATTCGACTTGGAGGGATTTATTCCATTACTCAGAGAGCGGATTTACACAAGAAGTTCCTTTTCAAGACAGTTTGTAATTTCTTGGATATCAGTATTAAATACTGAGCCTTCTTTAGACTTAATTAAATATTTACCTGATATTCTAGATGGATTATTCAGAATTCTTAATGATACCAATTTGGAAGTAAAGAAAATGTGTGAAACAACTCTTGGAGAATTCCTACGAAGTATTAAAAGTGATCCTTCCAAATGCAATTTTTCAGCAATGATAAATATTTTGATCAACCATGCTCAAGAAAAGGGTGACGATTTAGTTCAGGTAATTGTTGCTGCTTGTTTGCTTTTTTTATTAGATGTAGCTAGTTTATATAATTTACATATGTTTACTCAGAAGCAAGACCGAAACTTTGTAACAATATAATCTATATTTTTTCACATCTTAGAAAAACATCTCAATCTTGTTATATAATATACTATTTCTCATTAACAGTTTACTGCGATAACATGGATTAAAGAATTCGTGCAACTATCTGGACCAGCGATGCTCCCCCACATGTCCGGAATTTTTACAGCGATTTTACCATGCTTAGCCTACGACACGGAAACTAGGAGAAGTATCCTTATTTGTTATATTTCATTTTGTCCTTACTAACATAGTTTTGCTTTTATTAACTTCCTTAAATAAAGTGGAATGCAAACTTTTACTGAGAAATATATTTCTGATGGAAAGTCCCTTGCGCTCTTTTTAAATAACTACTTCCCCAGTGTTCATAAAATTAACAGATTAACCGTGTTTTTAAGTTTTAAAGACGGGTCTTTCTTGTGTAAAACGACTTTTCCTATTCCCAGGGCCGTAACTAGGGGGCTAGAGGGGGGGCTAAGCCCCCCTGGCCTTGGTTTGAGCCCCCCCTGGTATTTTTTAAGTCACATTCTTTTGGGCGCCAATTTTATTTTTGTAGGGCGCCAAGTTTGGTAGAAACCGTCAGAGCTTTTTTCTTGAAGGTAATTTTTGGGGCGCTAATTTTTTTTGTATGGGCGCCAGTGCCAAGTTTTGGTAGAAACCGTCAGGGACAAAGCTTTTTTTTTTCATGAAGGTATTTTTTTGGGCGCTAATTTTTTTTGTTTTTTCGTAGGGGCGCCCAGTTTTGGTGAAATCGGCAGGGACAAGGCTTTTTTTTTGAGGGTGCCACCCTGGGGGCTGAGACCCCTAGATTTTTTTCTGGTTACGGCCCTGCCTATTCCACTTTGTTTAAGGCATTAAATAGTAAAAAAAAATACTATGGGGCATTAAAAGGGACTGACTATTATATACACTTGGGGAAAATATGCTTAAGCCATGGCATTTTACTATAAATACCATTATCACAGTGACCTCTATAGAGGCAAAAAAAGTTCGTGTCATTAACGTGTATGACCGCTATAGCAGCATCTAAAATTATCAGTTTACCATTAGTTTATTTTCCATGATTTTGTAACACCACGAGGTTTCTGGGGTCGATGATTACGAATCTGATGGCAGTTTTCCAAAATTCAAGCTTGGTACTCGGGGGTTTTTTGGGGTCGCTGATTACGAATCTGGTGCCAGTTTTAAAAAATCAAAATGGGGGATTAGATTTTTTAAAGTTTCTCGGAAAATCTAATCCGCCATATTGGATCCAGCATTTTGGATAACTGGCACCAGATTCGTAATCTCAGCCGCCCCAAATACCGCCGAGTAACAAGTTTCAAGCAAATCCGAACAACTTTAAAAAATCTAATCCGCCATTTTGAACGCTAACTTTTAAATTCTAACCTCGGATTCAGATTCAGCGACCCAAAAACATAAAATATGATCATTTTTTTTCAAAAAAAAAAAAATCGGCACATTTTTGGCACGAAAACTTTATTTTCACTGCACTGTGAATGGGTTAAAAAGTCCATATAATATATTATCAAGTAAATTATTTTTTTAATAATGCCAATAATTAAACATTTATAAATGTACCTCATATACGAGGTATTTTTAACCGACTTTCAAAAAGGAGGAGGTTATCAATTCGACGTGTGACTTTGTAAACAATAATAATAATATTGACAATAATAATAATAACAATAATGCCAATAATTAAACATTTATAAATGTACCTCGTATACTAGGTATTTTCCTCTCATAATATTGAATGAATTTACAGAAAAACCACTTACTATATATTTTATTTCTGTTGATAACAAAAGTAGATAAAAAATATATTTACATATTGCTGTAATTGTTTACGTGATATATACCTATACGTATATATATATTTGATTGTTTATTTAATACTTTTTTAAATCCACCTCCTATATATCGTTACTTTGTTTAAAAACATGAATTATTTTTTTAGTTAGTACCAATTTTTAATTTTGTGTGTTTTGTTATTCTTTATATTATTTTCTTATATACAATTTTCTTTTCCTTAATATAGTGACAGATATTAAAGAAACTGCTAATGCCGTTAACTTTACACTTATGAAACTTATTGCACTTCAAAATGAAATGGAGGAGTCGGAGGAACTGAGACCTGGCACAGGTAATCAAATATTTTTTTGTCTGGATTTTTTGCATATACAATATTTGTACAAGGGAGTTAAATATTTTTATGATTTACCAAAAGCCTTTGATTGTGTCCCTCATAGAACTGAAGTCTTCAAGGCCTTTGCTTTCTATTAAGGACTGATGGTCTGCTTAATTGGTCTAGTAAGCGTGAAGCAAAAGTAATTTTTATAGCTTTAATAATAACGCCGAAAAATTTGTTAAACCTCTTTGGGTGTACCACATAATGCAGTTACTAATACTTTAATATTTGTATAATTTTAAGCTTCTTCTGAAGAAGAACAGAAAGATCTTAACTTGAAGTCGGTCCTGGATGTATTAACCCAATATTTGCTCCATAATTCAATTCAAACCAAAGTAGCCGTTTTAAGATGGATCCATGATTTATATACGAAATTTCCAAACAAGGTAATAATTATTTATATAGAGGATTGATAAGTTCACTTAATTCACAATTTTGGCCAATATATGTCAAAAAGTCATTGTTTCTTTATTTAACTTTTCTCATACATCTAAACAGGTAATTCAAATCTTAAGGGGTTTTCCTAAAAATAAAACAAACAATACTTTGCGAAATATTTATTTTACGACGTCGCGACGCGTCACTTGATTCCATCTGGATTTGGATTGTGGGAAATATGTATAGTTTCAAGGAAGGCTAACGAGCGAAAATTATTTAATAATCTACGCATGTGCTATTGCACATATGTAGTATACAATGTATACTATACATTGTATACTTTAATTTTATCCTGCGTCTCAGACAGGAACCCTGCTTCAATATGTAGTATACAAATATTGCATGACTAGATTATAGAATATTTTCCTCTAGTTGGCATGTCCTACGGTTTCACAGTTTGTCTTGATATAATAGAATTCTTTTCATCAAAATCGCAAACGCATAATAACAATTGTCGGATTTTATTAATATAGATATTAAAAAGAAAACTCTATATATAATATTCTTTATATACTTTTAAAAATAAATTAAAATTGTACTATTGATAAGAAAACCCGCTATTCTGTTGTGCGGCTGCGCCTAATTGTGAAGGATCTTCCATAGGTGGTAGTTGTGGTTGAAATTGTTCTGCCGATAATCTTGTAAATAGGATACCAACACCTTCTATTAGGGCTAATAAAACACCACCTATGAACGCGCTACCAGCCATAGCTGGTAATCCATTTCTAGCAGCAAGAATTCCACCAGTAGCGGCCCCACTGATGATGGAATTCCACGGGTCTTCCTTCTTCCTCACGTGAATCAATGCACAATCAATTGTAGAGAACATACCACCCCAGACTGCGAAATTTCCGGCTATAATTGGGGACCTTTGTTTGATCGATGTTAAACTTCCAATTAGTCTTTTGTTTAATCCAGATGGCGCGTTTCTGAACCCTTTTATACTTTGAAATACACCGCCACCTACTAATCCCATCGTGAAAGCTCCACCACAGTCGTCTACTATTCTCCATGGACATGGTTCTCTTGTATATTCTTCCATTGTGTTTAATATTTATTTTTCTATAGATGGTAGATCAAATTGACGTCCTTTTTCCGGCGTTGCAAAGGACTCTGTCGGATGAAGCGGATCAGGTGGTGCAGCAATGCCTTGTTGTTATAGCTGAAGTGATATCTTCTCCAGTTATCAAAAATTCCGGCTCTTTAGTACCTGGTAAGAAAAAAAAAACATAAAAATAATGTCACTTTTTAAAATACTAGCAGTTTTTATAACAAAAAATCGATTAGCTTAACTTTAAGTCAGATTATCCACAAGCCTTGTGTCCGAGTGTATAATGCTAATCGCTTAAGGGTCATGTGGGTTATTAACATTTTCTTGTGAATATCTTATTTTGCTCATTAGTACATAACTTAATTTGCTTATTTTAGGTAATATAATCTATTTTTTTATTTTAGTTTCATCAAATGAAAACTCTCTAGGCAAAACGAGTCTTTATTATAATAAATTTGTACTTAGTTTACTTAACTTATTTAGTACCGATAAAAGATTACTGGATGAAAGGGGGTCATTTATTATCAGGTTTGTATATCTGTGAATTAGAAATGATTGTCTACAACCCGCTAAAGTTGTAATTTTTTTTTTTGTTGACTAACTGTCATTTTAATATGTTTGTGGAATGTGGCCTCTTTAAAAGTTCCGTAAATAGCCATTTTATTAATTACCGATAATGGGGTTGTAGATTTTTTGTGCGAGATTTGCGCTAAAATAGATTTTATATTGGGGGTTAGGGTTACCAAAACTAAACTGCCCTACTCACAATATAATATTTATATTATTATATTTTAAGTCTATATTTATAAACAATTATTTATTTTAGACAGTTATGTGTTTTATTAAATGCAGAAGATATCTATAGAACGTTAGCATATATATTATTAAATGAAACAAACTTAAAATTCGCTAGGCTAATGATCGAACACCTTAATATGATTTTATTAACGTCATCAGAGTTATACGAAATGAGGAATAAATTAAAAAATCTAAATACACAGGTAATATTTGTTTTAATTTCGATTTTTTATCTTATTTACAGTTGCAGGGTGTTCCAACATAAAGTTATCTTCGCCTATTTTTACTGTGTTGGTAGTTTATTGTTCTTAATCTTATTTTTTAGGGAAGTCAGTCTCTTTTTATTTGTTTATATGAAACCTGGTGCCATAACCCAGTGGCTACAGTCGCATTATGTTTATTGACTCAGAGTTATAATCACGCCTGTGAATTAATTACCATATTGTATCCTTTTCAAAAAATATCTTAAATTTTTAAAAACCAATGGCGAAAATGCAATGACTGCGCAGCCAACACTGCCATCTATCAGATAATATAGAAATTATCACAATAATTTTGTTACTACAAAAAAAATATACCTATGTATTTTTCTTAACATTAAAATAGTGGTAATTTGGAAATTACAGTTGATTTTCTTATGGAAATTGATAAATTAGTACAATTAATTGAATCTCCTATATTTGCATGTGAGTAAAAATTATATGCGCCCTTTAGTAGCAATTGACGCAAAAACTAATAAAATTTACCACTAGAAGAGGTATAATGCGTTTAACTTTCGATTAAATATAAGCAATACTCAGTGCACCCGTCTTACTCCGCCTTGCCGTTCAGTCTCCCGCCTGCCTGCCCAGATGTGTTGGTGCCACATTTATCGGTTCATATGCTTTAAAATGTCTAATCGACGGTTAAACATCCTGTATACATGTATTTACTAAAAAAAACTGTAGATATGACTTTTTTTGCGTCGATTTTCAGATTTAAGGCTAGAATTGTTGGAGGTTCCTTGTGATAAAAATCTTTTAAGAGCATTATATGGGTTACTGATGTTGTTACCCCAAACTGAGGCATTCACAACCCTTAGGATACGTTTAAGCTGCATTCCAAGTTTGCATTTACATTGTGATGAATCGTAAGTTGCAAGAATGCTGACAGGCAGGACCCTAATTCACATTTCATGTGATATGATCTGGCTTCACTAGTAAAAATGACAAAAAAACTGCTTTGAAGTTGGCATTTATTGATAAAGCCATTGTAGCCATTCACATTCCATGTGTTGTTATCACATCACGGCATCCGATTGACAGTGAATGCCAGCTTCAGAGCAATTATTTTCCATAGCCTGATTGGTCTAGTTCAATGATGATGGTATCATATCACATCCACATGATATGTGAATTTTTCCCCAGATCACAAAAATGGAAAATTATTTCTGTAAATGATTTTATCAGCATTCTATTTTTTTTTTCTTTTTTTGTAGAAAAAAAATAACAACCAATAATTCAATTGAAACAGATATTGATTTTAAGAAGTTACTTAACCATTTTATTAAAGTCCAAGAAAAGCATAAACTGTACAAAAAAGAAATGCGAGCCAAAGAAGTAGTTTCTCTGGACAGGGAAACTCTGAATTTAGAGAATTAATTTATAAATATTTGTTTATATTTTTGTATGTGATTAAAATTGACTGTAAATTATTATAAATTATTAGAAATAAAATATTATTTACCTATAATTTGTTTTACTTTTCTTTTATTAAAATAGTCCAACAAAACATTTTCTCGATTTTGTTTGTGTATATGACCTAGTTAAGTAACTATTATGCAAAATAGAAACCTTTCAGTATACCCACTATAAAAAATGAAGAGTGTGCTGAAGGGGTTGTAATAAATTATATTTTGGGAATTTGTATCATTTCTAAAATATAAAACCGCCCCCCCCACACCTGACCGAATTTTTAGGAAAATTAGGCATTTTTGTGCAAAAACAGTCTCCAAAAAAATCTGACGGATCCGCCCCTGGTGAAGAGTACTGCCATGCTTAACTAGAAAGCAGTAACTTCATTTGATAATAGCAGTGTTTTTAAAATATTAGAGTTGACGTGAAAACCTTGCAATGTGACAAATGGAGTTCTGGTATTCTAGTTAAGGGCAGCAGAGTAAGTGTACCATGGAATGTGTTACATATCTTTAGGGCTTCCACAAACATGTAATAACCTCTGGCTCGACCTTTCAATTTAGTTGCTGCCTGTTTTTTGCTTACACGAGTAGGTGCTATTACTTAAAATCAAGATCAGTCAAGCCAAAATGCTTATTAGTGTGAAGATAATTGTAAATATTCAATAACACGTGTTTATAGTTAGGAAGTTTGGAAAACATTAACATTAATATATTAAGTACATCTTATCTCATTTAAATTTTTATTCAGAGAATTTCAAGTCTTATCTATTTGTATTAAATTTCTATGATGTATATTATTGCTTAATTTACGTAATGATAATAAATGTGGAGTATACGTAATAATAACTTTTTTATTCAAATTTAGTGCCATTTAGTGTATATAAATATGGCGGACTTGCTGGTGGAATAAAAGCCATTTTTTAGCAAATTAATGATATTACGTTAAATAATTTGTGTTCTATAATTATAAATTCTAAACCATAACTAATTACAACTCTGGTAAATAAATAAAATGAAATATACTGATAAATCTTTTGTGAAGTTCAAAGTACAGTGAATCCTAACCTAAAATTATGTCACATTTTTGCAAATAACTTGATAACTAATGAGTGCACATACCTATAAATATTTTCATTTCGATGTATAATCAAAGGAAGTTATTTAAGAATATTTACCTAGGTGAGTTTCAATTGTTAACTTTTCGATTTCACAAAAAATGCTTACCGTTTTGACATTTTGAACGACAATTTTAAACTTGCGCAGTAGCCTACTGCGCTGTCATCTTAATCACGCGTGTTATTTGCTTACGCATAGATTTTAAAATCTGTTTCTACACAAAAATTATTCATTTTAGGGTTAAACAATGTTTATAAAATTGTATCCAGAACCATTTCCAATGAATTTTCACCTAGTTGCTTCGAAATGGAAAAAGTGTTGGTGGTTTCAAAGTTATCTAAATTCGAGTTTGAACAAAAGCGTAATAAACATTTGAGCATCAAGGATTTGGAAAAGAAGTTACGTGATAGAGGAACAGATTATGAAAAACTTACACATTTTCATAATTTACATAAAAGATTTGAGGAAAATGTGATCACAACCTTTAGAAATATGGGCATTGAAGTAGAGGTTTGTAACAGGTAAAAAATTATCTTACTTTAGGTGTTATACATGTATGGTGTCGCCAGAGAAGTGTAGGCTGTGAGAACGCTCATGCCTTTTTGTAATTGTTTTTATGTGGATGGACGCCATTTTTACCTACTTTTTTCCTATTGGTCTAGATATGCATGCTGGATTGCCAAAGAAGTGGAGGGAAGTGGGGGAGAACAACCTGCGGAATTTAACAATTGCCTGTTGTTCAGAGTGTTCTGGTTTTTAGGTTTACATGCACTGAGGAAGCAGTAAAAAATGTTGATGCGATTTTTCCAATTGGTGGAGATGGAACGTTTTTATTGGCTGCAAGCCGAGTAAAGGATAACAAAAAGCCTGTTATTGGCTTTAATTCAGATCCAAACAGATCAGAAGGCCATTTATGCTTGCCTAAAAAATACTCGACCAATATCAGGGAAGCTATTGAAAAACTACAACAGGTAAATACCAACAGTCTGGATCTTTTTTTTCGATTTTGACTTTATAATATTCTATAATTTGGTTAAAAAAATCAAGATTTTATAAAAAAAATGTACTTTTAGGGTAAATTTACATGGTTGATGAGGCACAGAATACGTACAACAATAATAAATCAAGAAAGTACATTAGTTCCACAATACTTGCACGAAGTTGATGCAGAATGCTCTGTTCCATTATTGAGCAATACTTACACAACTTACAAAAAAGTTATACCTGTTTTAGCACTTAATGAAGTAAGGATTTTTAAAAAAATATAATAATACAGCATGGTTAAAATTTTAAAAATCATATACAGGGTGATCAGTAACTGCCATGCCAAAATTTAAGAGGTGATTCTACATCCAAAAATATGAAAAAAAAATTCTATAAAGGGTGGTCCGGAAATGAGCCCTAAGGGAACTACACCCCTTCGAAGATGACATATTGAATGGGGAACAAATAAGAGCATCAATAAAATTTTAATGCTGCAGGGTGATTCTCCATTTAAATAGCAAAAAAGTATTTTTCAGCATAACACCTAAATTTAATATTAAAGGAGTAATAGCCTTTTAAAAAGTAACGTTTGGACTTTGGACAAAAAATCCAAAAAAAGTACCAATAAAAAAAGTTTGGGGGAAAAATGTGTTAAGTCTAATACATTTTCCGTCTAGGGACGCCTCTGGATAAATTCAAAAAAATAATTTAACATAAACTTATTGCCCTTATTAATACCAGTACACATGCAAAAGCTCGACGCTCTAGCTTAAAGGGTACCAGAGTTATTAATTAAAACCTTATTTTTATTACAATTTTAAGGGGCCGTATTTAAAAAGCGATTTAAATTATTCGAAAACCAAATGAAAGCTTATTTAAAATGGAACATCTTTGTTAATTACACTTTTGTTAAAAAAAAGCTTCCATACGCCAGAATCTTAATAAAAGCACACACTCTAAGAAAAACAAAATGTAAATTTATTCGAATCTTTTTTGTAAACGAAAATGTTAGTTATTGTCAAAGAACTTTTACCTCAAGAAGTAATTTCAGACCAATGTTTATGAAGGTGTCATCTTTTTGTTTGTTTATTTACTAACAGAAACGCGATACAGCTTTGTGGTGTAAAATGTAGATGTCGCTAGTCGACTTTCAGGCTCCCTAGTAGCGATGTTGCGTAGTTTCCACCTTATCATGAATTCAAATCATTATACTTAAATTAAAAATGTAAAAAACTTTATTGTGTATACTATAATTATGTTTAATAATATAGTATATTTAAATCTATTAAAATTAAATTAGACTGTGAGTTTACACATTCTTTTTCTCTCTTTACGCGTACTAAGTGTAAACAATAGTCACTCCCCACCAGCCCCTCACCGTAGTTGGTTCACGCTTCAAACAAAGCATATGGTAGATTTCATCATGTTCCTTCTTGAGGTAAAAGTTCTTTGGTTATTGTTTATGCCAATTAAATAAACATTTTTCTCTATAAAAAACGAAGCAACAGATAGATATTTTTTAATTTTTTGCAGAAATTGTTCACAAGACCCATATTAATAATAATATATTATCAATTAATAAAAGAAAATCGTGGTTGCCAGATGATCCAAAAAAATGACCCTAAAAATCCACCGTGATAATGTTCTTAATTTAATGTTATTTTAGGTTTTTATCGGAGAAACCCTATCTGCAAGAGTATCGCACCTCCAAATGCGGTTAAACGGATCCACAGAAACCACGAACCTAAAATGTTCCGGAGTCTGTGTGTCTACCGGAACCGGGTCCACCTCCTGGCATTTGAGCATCAATCGGTTGCCTGTACAGGCCGTAGCCGAACTTTTACGGTTAATCGATATTGATCCTGCAGAAAATAAGGAGAATTTGGCACATGCTTTGTCAGAAACATACAATAAAAACTTGATTTTTAGACCAGGTAAAGATATATGAAGAGTCCAGTAGGTACACTAGATCTATCTAGGGTCCAGTGGAAAAACGATCAGGTTCCATTTTTTTCGAAATCGACATTTTAGCGGCGTTTGTTAGCTTGTAACATGAAGAAGCTACATACAAAACCTTACAGGGGACAAACAATGAGATTCCACTAAAAACTGCACTTAAAAATTTGAATTTGAATGTTTACATCTTTAAAATGAATAAAAATGTTGGGTATACATGAAGATTTTATTCGTGCCTGGATTCAACATGGAGTTCTAATGAATTTTTGATCGAGAAAATTACTCAGAAAGAACTCTAACTCTCATTAAGAACTATTTCACCAGTAGTTGCAAAACTTTAAATTACGTTTTTCTCAACTTTTAAACAACTCAAACTATCTTTTTGGATATGTTTGATATTTCCAGCTTTTAAAATGTGGGCATGGGAGCATTTTTTTAATTAAAAGGGGGATCGTGTGGTAAATCATTTTAAAACTTATAAAATTTTCTATTTGACACAATATTTTTTTATTTTTTGGGGGTTTAAAATAGAGTTGAAAATGGGAATTTTAAAAAAAAAAATCATCAATTTTTGAAAAATGGTTAATTTCATGATCATGCAACAATGCAAATAAATAAATAATACTTTTAAACCAATTTTAAATAATATAAATTTAATTTTACAAAAAAAAATCTTAAAAAATTGTATTTTTTAGAAAAAAAAAATAAAAAATAAAAAGTTAAAAAATAAAAAAATATATGTATCACACGTAAGGATACTAGATCGGTGACGCAGTCACTGAAGTAGAGTTTAGAGATTTAGTGTCACACGACCACCCTTCCCATTAAAAAAATCCCTCCTATACCCCCCTGACCACATTTTAAAAGCTAAAAATATCGAATATATGCCAAAAGATATTTTAAGTTCTTTTATTGATTGTCCCAAATTTAAAGACGATATCAAAAGTCGTTCAAAAGATAAGAGAGGGTGGGTGACTTTTGGACCGCACAATTTTGCTACTTAAGTAGTACATAATATGTATAATATATTAATATAATATATTTATATTATACATATTATGTACTACTTATTAATTACCATTTGCCAATATGCCGATATGGACTTTCATATCGGCCGATAGCCGATATAGCGAATTTTTGCAGGCCTCCCACTTGTCATAAAATCATAAAATGTCATAAAATGACCCAATTTGTCCTAAAATCGTCATAAAATAAAATTACTGTCATAAAAGTCATAAAATTTCATAAAAATCCTCATACTTTTTTACTTTAGAGCGGCCTGGGAGAGAAGTTTATTTGTTTTTTGTGAACTTGCAATTGATAAAATTTTGAATTGCAACACTGTTTTAAATTTAAAATAGACCATCAAAATTGTAAGATTTTTTGCTTGAAGCACTTTGGCTTTCTTCAGTTTTTTTTGTTTTTAATTTAAGATTGTAAAACTTACAATATTAAATTAAAAAAAAAAACGTCAGTTCATAAAAAATTTCCTCTGCGGCGCTAACTTAGCTAATGAAGAACTGACGACTATTTTTTAGGAGGGGCGTCACTTCAGCCCCCTGTATAAGTGCCGTAACTAAATTATATTTTGGAAAAATAGGGAGCCCGGGAAAAAAGTTTCCCCGGGGCTTCGACTGTCTCGGTCTGGCCCTGGCTAGAAATAAGTACTGTAGAATAAGGATTTAAAATGGAAGATTTGCGCTTTTTTGTCCAAATATTCTGTCATAAAATGCCTAAAATTGTCATAAAATCATAAAAAAAATCTGAAAATCTTCGGTGGGAGCCCTGGTATCGGTCGATCTCTATTTTAAACACTTGATTTTTAGATGATAAGCGTATGGGATACACGATACGGGATTTAATATCGGCAGGGGTTTGGCCGCAGCCAAAGGGAATAAAATCGAGAGGCTTCGCCACGAATTTAGAAGTAAGATCTTCATGTTACGATGCATCCCTGGTCATAGATGGCGGTGTTTCTTTTAGTTTTAATGACGGCACCATAGCTCTTCTGGAAACTAAACCCGAAGATTCGCTGAGAACAGTAATTTTAAGTCCATAAAACTCGATCAAATTTTTTATTGAGTAAGACTGGAAACTAGAAGGTAAGACTAAAGAATATATAATTCAACTGCCGCACGCCGGTCTGGAAACAATTTTTGGCTCAACTTTCATATAATCCAAGTTTTTTTTGCATACATAGAAAGTCTATAAAAGTATTTTGGATTAATATTGCCTTAAAGAAAATACTGCTGCCAACAAAATAATACTTTCCCCTATAGGCCTAGGTTCATTAAAATCAAAAACGAAAAAAAAATAAAAAAAAAAATGATTTTTTTTTTGTTTTTCAAAAAAAAAAAATATATATTTTCAAAAAAAGTTGTTTTTTCGTAAAACGTTGACGTAGACGTTTGAGCTAAATTGCTTTTTAAGGGAGCTAGCGTACTTTTAAAGGGCATTTTTAGAATATTTATCACTTCATATCTCAGAAACGATATAACTTATTAACATGAAATTTTGCCTGAACTATAAAACCAATAAATGTAAACATTGAACGTTTTATTAAAATTAAGTTTTTGACCAGGGGCGTAGATAATGGGTGCCTCATAATTTATATGTAAAACTGTAAGTCCACCCCTGGTTAAACATTTAATTTTTTTATGTAATAAAATGATAATGTTTATTGGTTGCATACTACAGTAAAAATTTAAAGTCCACAAGTTAAACCATTCCTGAGTTTTGAAGTGAATATTCCAAAAATGTCCCTTAAACGTGTTCTAGCTCCCCTAAGAAGCCATTTAACACAAACGTTAATAGAAATTTTTTGTCTCACGTTTTGATGTAAAATGTGAATATCTAAAAAAAATAAATTTTTAAATTATGTTATATTTTTTTTATTAAAACAAATGAAAATCGTTTTTCTCAAAATTTGATCTTAAAACGAAGTCAAAGCTCTAAATAATTAAATTAAGAAAAAAAACTTGGGGAAAGTTAAGCTAAAAATTGTTTCCAGACCGGTGTGTGCCGGTTTAGATCACAAAATGGTTTTTCTTGTACGTTAATTAAATATTTTAATCTATTTTTCTGTGATTTCTGAATAATTTTATACTTTTTGGTCATTTTATTCTTGTAGAAAAAAATTAAATTTTTTATAAGTTTTTATTTATTTTGCACAAAAAATATATTATATGACCTTTAATTGGAAAATATGTCTTTTATTTTCCACCTTAAGATAAATACCAAAATGCGTATTTTTAAAAAAATATAGGTGCATTGAACAAACAGGGGCTTTGTTGTTGAATAAAAATAAAACAATCTTATATTTTATATTTATTAAATAAATTTCACATAAATTTTAAAATTTTTAACATATTTATTACTATTAAAGAAATAAATGATATATACAAACAGATCTATATTTTTTGAAAATAACAAAATTTGTTATTTAATATAACGTTCAAAAATAAAATTTTAAATCTACCAAATCTAATAAAATGCAAAATAATGTTAGTCTTTTAATAAACCAAGCTTGGTTGCTTCATCTTGCAAGATGAAGCAATTCAGTTTTTCAATATTTGCGTCTTTAAGGTTCCAGTTTTAATATATATTACATTTATTATTACAGGATGTCTCAGAACACTCCCGTGTCCCTAAAAGGGCAAATAATATAACTAATGTTACGTTAGTAACGCATTTTGATTTAACGTTATTACAAAAAAAAAACGAATACGTATACTGCCGAACCCCAGTAAGGTAATCTAATTACTAGTTTAGTTTAAAATGTTAACTCAAAAACAAATGAATATGAATTTTTTGTCCTGTCTGTGACTGCTGCTAGTTCTGAGACACTGTATAAATAAAAAATAGTTTTAAAAATCGTGTATTGTATTTTGAAGAGAAAACGCTAGAAGGCAAGATAAATGTTAGGCCTTGTCGCAACGCTCAAGTAACACAGTAGCTATAAAGTATCTCTCGCCGCTCTTTCGCAACAAAATTACAGCCATATAGCTGCAATTTTGCTGCCAAAGAGTGGTTATAGATACTTAATAGCTACTGTGTTACTTGGGCGATGAATAGTTATAAAGTAATATAAATTGAATTATAGCTAATCTAAAACATACTCTTTTAGATTTTCTATTGTATTACTTAAACGCGTTTTATTTTATTCAAATAGTATATATTCTTTTATAAAATCACTATATAGTTACCTCTATCATATAAATATAAATGGAATTATAAGCAAATTTAAAATTTAAATCTGTATAAGAGTAAACCTACTTTGGACGTTTAAAGCCGTGTTACATATTTTTCAAGGCATAGACAATGTTTCAAAAAATTATTTCTATAATTTACAGGGTTGTTTTTTATATTACAATTAAAGCTCAACAGCATATCAAAAACTTAGCCACACTTTTAACTGTGGCAGTTCTAGTTTGATATTAACGATATCGCCACTAAACATATTTACGACATTTTTAGCAAATAATAGTTTTATTTGTATGGAATGTATCAGCATAAATGTAAAAGCTGCCAAAACCGGCCAGAAAATGAACAGGTACAGTTGCGATCCTTAAAAAGTACTACACCTTAAAACTGTACCATTTAAATCTAACTTGTCACTAAAGTCAGTTGATGACTTAACTAAGTCAGAGATATACAGAGCGGTCCAAAAGTCACCCCCCCCCCCCTCTTAACTTTTGAACCAGTTGAGATATCGACTTCAAATTTGGAACTTTTAAATAAGACAACTTAAACTATCTTTTAGCATATATTTAATACTTTCAGCTCTTAAAATGTGGGCAGGGGGCCATGGGGGCACATTTTTTTAAATGGAAAGGGGGGTCGTGTAATACATCATTTTAAAGCTTATAAAATTCTCCATTTAACTCCATATTTTTAAATAAAAAAAAAATTGGGTTTAAAATGGGGTTGAAAATGGGTATTAATGTCAAAATTCCTCTAAAAAAAAAACAAATAATTTGTTAAAAATGCCTAATTTCATCATAAAAAAATATTAATTATACTTTTAAACTAATTTTAGACATAAATAAAAATTTATAAAAAAAAACTTAAAAAATCGAATGTTTTAGCACAAAAAATTAAAAATCAAAACCTAAAAAAACATTTTTAAAAAATTTAAAAATGTTAGTTTAAATATAGAATTTTATAAGCTTTAAAATGATGTGTCACACGACCCCCCTTTCCATTTAAAAAAATGTGCCCCCCTGTCCACATTTTAAGAGCTGAAAATATCAAATATATGCTAAAAGATAGTTTAAATTGTCTTATTTAAGAGTTCTAAATTTGAAGTCGATATCTCAACTCGTTCAAAAGTTAAAAGGGGGGGGGGGTGACTTTTGGACCGCACTGTATAAAACTAAGTATAACAGTCGTCTTGTTTGAAACATAATTTTTCCAAGTGTCAAATATGTCAACATTCTTCACTTAAAAATCCACTGACATTGTACATAATCCTAACAATTTCATTGTAAATAAAGCAAATAAACAGCTAAAATTTTAAAAATTTTGTGTACCTCAAGGTTCAATGCTGTAGTACTTTTTTTTATTCCAACTGTATATTGAGTTATGCAGTTTTGTAGAACAAAAATTTAAGGATGCTGAAAAGAAAATTGAAAATTTGTAGCTGTCCAACAAGCTATTTATTATAAGATGATGGTTATTGAAATACAGGGTGTCTCAGAACTGACGCACTTCCTCTTACGGAGTGATTCTAAATAAAAAGATATGAAAAAAAGTTCCTATAAACAATTGTCCAAAAACGACTCGTAAGGGAGCTACGCCCCTTCAAAAGGGGTTCTAAAAATTCAATTTTTATTTAATAACTTAGGAACCCCTTGTGTTAAAGCAATAATGTTTTGCATGGAATCTTTCCTTATTAAGGCCTATTAGCCAATTTATTTATTTGCATGTAGTTACTTCAACCAGGGACGTCCGAAATTGGGGTCATATCACTTTTTTGTCCCAAACTTTTTGCTGCTTTACTTTTTTGGGCGTTTATTACTAAAATAGTATTCCTCAGGTAAAAATACATAAAAATGTACTCTTGTTGTAATGCCATAGGATTAACCGTTTTCGAGAAAAATACAATAAAAGGAAAAATTATAGGTTTTGAGAACCAAAAATTAAACACTAAAATATTTAAAACCAGGATTTTAGTGATGTAGGGTTAATATACTTCAAAAACAAAAAAAAAAAGTTTCTGTACATGTAGTTCCAAAAATCGATTCTAAGGGAATTACGGTCTCCAAAAATACACCATTTTTAAAGGGCCATGGGAGTTTTTGGACATTTATAGGAACCTTTTTTCATCTTTTTTTATTTAGAGTCGCTCCATAAAAGGAAGTGCGTCAGTTCTGAGACAACCTGTATGTATACCAAAAATAAAAAAATATTGTAATTATGTCAAGTGTCGAATTTTATAAAAAAAAAAAACAAAATAATTTCACATAAATATAATCTACATAAGTAAACTAACCTAATAATTTAACATTTAACTCTTTAGCTTTAACAGTAACCTTTTAAACAAAAATAATTGGCTAATACGATTTCATGCTATATTAAATACGGTCAAGTGGGGTGACTTCAGACGGTGTGGGCGACTTCGGACATTTTTTCGTAAAACCCTCTGAACCAAAGCACGTGTACACAAGTTTTGGGGTTGTATGCACAAGTTGTAGGGTTCAATTCCACAACTTGTGCATACAACCCTGTAACTTGTGCTTTGGTTCACAGGGCTTTGCGAAAAATTGTCGGAACTCATCCACACCGTCCGGTCACCCCACTTGACGGTACTTCTTGAAATATTTGCAATTATTGTAAACATAGTTTATACAAAAAAAACGTCTTTAGACGATATTTCTATACTTTGTATCTTACCTATTATTTAAATAGTTAATAATAAATATCTCTTTAAATTTGTTAATACCAACTAATATTTTTTGAAAAGGACAAAAATAAAAACGAAGAAAATTTCACAAACCTGCGTTTCAGTATTTTTATTATTATATGCTGAGTTTAAATCAGATTTTACTTTTTTTTAGTAATTATATTTGTTTGATAAACCATTAGATATGGGAGAGAAATTTGCTTATTATGATATGAATCATCATCATATCATATGATTGAATGAATGGATGTAATTAAAATTAGCTGAACAGTTGCAAGCACCTTGTCAAAACATCGGCATCGGCACACTAATTTGAAACGTTATGAAAAGGAAAGTTGTGTGATCACGTGAATAGGCAACCATTAATACACCTATAATTTATTAAAGTTTGAAAGTCTGTATCTCGAAACTATAAATTCTAGCAAAAAACTGTATATAGGATTTTTTTTAACAGCTTTCATTTAAAATAAAATTTTTGAAAATCGGGTTATAAATAAGATATGCTAGAAAAAGTTTTACTGCTTTAAAAGCCAATATCTCGAAAACAATGCTGCAAAAAATAGTTCGTAACATTTTTTGACCAATTTAAAATTACACCGGCACACAAAAAAAAAAAAAATTGTCTGTACACCGGGCGCCACCTATCTTCGGGCATGTTTTTCGACCCGCTGAATACGAATTTCAAGTCAGTTTAGGCCGTCCACCCTTCAATTTCGAGTAAAAAATTTTTTTTCTTGCTAAAACATCGAATTTTCGCTATTTTTTGGGTTTTTTTGCAATTTACTCGAAATTGAAGGCTGGACGGCCTAAACTGACTTGAAATTCGTATTCAGCGGGTCGAAAAACATGCCCGTAGATAGGTGGCGCCCGGTGTACAGACAATTTTTTTTTTTGTGTGCCGGTGTTATCTTTCATATAAGTGCTAAATTAATAAAATACAATAATAATTGCCTTAATTTTTATCCCATTCTTATCCCCTTGCCCCCAATCGTTTACGATAAGAAACAACATGCAAAAAACCACTTTACTTGTCGATATCTTATTTAGAAATAGAGTTATCGAGTTTACAGACAGACGGATGAAATTTTTTTTACTGGTTTCGACTCAACTCGACGTCGAGAAATGTGAAAACAACATGGTCATAGATTTTCACTCTTCGGCGAAGATTTCAATACATCAGCACTCTTAGTAGCACTAAGGGCCGATGTAACAAGTTTTTTACCTGTTAAATAAGGTAGTATATTAATATTTTCTCCAAAACATGTTTATGTCAAAATGGATTACTATTCAAACTCCTAACATGCTTTATTAAGTAAAACGAAGAGGAAGTGTAGCGCTACAAAGAAGGAATATGTAACGATTATACTTATCCTCGAAAAATTTAGGTACATTTTGAGGTTATAAGGATAATTAAATAACATTAAATAATCAACCGGTGTTAACTTACAACAGGAATATTTTTAAATTGTTCATATCAGGGATAATATGCATATGGCTGCAGATGTTGTCTAGAGAAACTTGAATTACCTATTCAGTTCTATAATGGGACTGAATAATTGTAATTATTACTATATGTGTATAATACAATACTGATATTAAAGTATAATAATACTGATCGCAGGCTTCTGTAATATTAATATGTGAGCTATTTGGCAATGCTTTTTTTTTCTCTTTATTATATTTTAAAATACAATATTACCATTAAAGGTATTTGAAGAACATAAAGAATAATGCAATTATTTGTAAACATGGTCAAAGGCTCATGGTATTTATTTTAGTTGCATACCAGAAAAGCTCTTAATATATTATGTAGCTGTAAAAATTAATTTCTATATAAATTTAGCATAGGTACTTTTTGGCGGGATTTTGTTTAAGCAGTATGGTCCCTATGAATATCTAAATATATTCATGATGTAATTTTTAAAATATTTTTCTCCTTTTTTTTGATTTTCATGTCTATGACTATAGTTAGAAGACGGAAAATAGTTTTTTTTGAACAACACATTTTATTTTAGCCTTATAATGGAAGATTTTTATTATTAAAAGTAATAAAATGATAATACTGATTTAAAATAATGATCCAAAACTATCAATAAAGAACTGGAATAGAAAACAAATACAGCAATATGATTACAGCATTACGCATTAGAAAAGTAACGGTTGGAATTACTGGTAAAGCCCTTATAAGTTTTTGAAATATATTGAATTTCGTATTCTTAATACAATCCTAGTATTTAAAGGCGAAAGTTGTCACACAGTAAAAAAAATGACGTGCAGATTTTGGAATTATTTTCTGATAGGTAGAAAGTTTGCAATGGATGCTTCCACTCTAAGCTTACAGAACATAAATACCAACCGTTTTTAAACTAGTGCGCAATGACATGATCGCCTGGCATACAGAAATATAAAGTTTTTTTTAAGTTAAATCGCGCCTAAAATTTAAAACAACATTATTGTCATTTAGAATAAAAATAAAGGTTATAACTTATCTAGAAGACTAGAATTTTTGAACAGTACAAAAGTCCAAACAACATGGTCATAGATTTTCACTCTTCGGCGAAGATTTCAATACATCAGCACTCTTAGTAGCACTAAGGGCCGATGTAACAAGTTTTTTACCTGTTAAATAAGGTAGTATATTAATATTTTCTCCAAAACATGTTTATGTCAAAATGGATTACTATTCAAACTCCTAACATGCTTTATTAAGTAAAACGAAGAGGAAGTGTAGCGCTACAAAGAAGGAATATGTAACGATTATACTTATCCTCGAAAAATTTAGGTACATTTTGAGGTTATAAGGATAATTAAATAACATTAAATAATCAACCGGTGTTAACTTACAACAGGAATATTTTTAAATTGTTCATATCAGGGATAATATGCATATGGCTGCAGATGTTGTCTAGAGAAACTTGAATTACCTATTCAGTTCTATAATGGGACTGAATAATTGTAATTATTACTATATGTGTATAATACAATACTGATATTAAAGTATAATAATACTGATCGCAGGCTTCTGTAATATTAATATGTGAGCTATTTGGCAATGCTTTTTTTTTTCTCTTTATTATATTTTAAAATACAATATTACCATTAAAGGTATTTGAAGAACATAAAGAATAATGCAATTATTTGTAAACATGGTCAAAGGCTCATGGTATTTATTTTAGTTGCATACCAGAAAAGCTCTTAATATATTATGTAGCTGTAAAAATTAATTTCTATATAAATTTAGCATAGGTACTTTTTGGCGGGATTTTGTTTAAGCAGTATGGTCCCTATGAATATCTAAATATATTCATGATGTAATTTTTAAAATATTTTTCTCCTTTTTTTTGATTTTCATGTCTATGACTATAGTTAGAAGACGGAAAATAGTTTTTTTTGAACAACACATTTTATTTTAGCCTTATAATGGAAGATTTTTATTATTAAAAGTAATAAAATGATAATACTGATTTAAAATAATGATCCAAAACTATCAATAAAGAACTGGAATAGAAAACAAATACAGCAATATGATTACAGCATTACGCATTAGAAAAGTAACGGTTGGAATTACTGGTAAAGCCCTTATAAGTTTTTGAAATATATTGAATTTCGTATTCTTAATACAATCCTAGTATTTAAAGGCGAAAGTTGTCACACAGTAAAAAAAATGACGTGCAGATTTTGGAATTATTTTCTGATAGGTAGAAAGTTTGCAATGGATGCTTCCACTCTAAGCTTACAGAACATAAATACCAACCGTTTTTAAACTAGTGCGCAATGACATGATCGCCTGGCATACAGAAATATAAAGTTTTTTTTAAGTTAAATCGCGCCTAAAATTTAAAACAACATTATTGTCATTTAGAATAAAAATAAAGGTTATAACTTATCTAGAAGACTAGAATTTTTGAACAGTACAATAAATATCAATATCACTTGGTAAATAAACACTGCACGGTGGTTTATCTTTTGAAGAATCTAAGAAATCCTTTTCCTTTTTCTGGAGGTGGTGCCATTAACATTGGTACCTGGTTTTTGTGAGTGATACGTATCTACAAAAAAAAGGTATATTTTATAACATTGGTGAAGTAATAAGTTAAGTTCTTTTTCTCAAGTTGCTTGAACACTAACAAAAAATCTTCCCGTATTTTTGAACAGTATTCATAGGCGTAACTAGGGGGGCTAATCCCCTCCCAATTTTGTTAAGCCCCCCATATCAAACTATAAAAGTAAAATTACGCATATATTTTTTAGATATACATATATGTAGGGGGCTCAAGCCCTCCCCCCTCCCCAAAATTTGGACCTGGTTACGCCCCTGACAATATTCAAACTACACTTACGGTTGTGGGAGGTTGCATCCACGGTTCTCCATCAATTTGCATGGGGAAAGTCTTTTTAGTCTTAATAACAACATTAGAACATTGTGCCAGTCTTCGACCGCTAGCTCTAAGTCCAGTCCTTACTTGGCCCATATGTAGACAATTTTCCAGACCGATAACTTCTATTAAGTTATCTCCGATATCTAAAAATAATAAAAATCATTCATTTATGAATAGTCCAGTCAAATACCGAGAAATTCCTATGTTAAATTGCAATAAATGTACACAGGGTACATTTATTGCAATTTACATTTATTATTTGACTGGAATAGAACCCTACAAGAAAGAAATTAGTGGGCTCTGCGCTATACATTATAAGATATTTGGTAACAGTGGCAAATTATAGTGATTTAAGCTATAGATTATAAGGGACACAATAACTAATAATGTTAAAAATAAATTGGAAACGATTATATATATTACAGACACGATTATATTTATTACAGGCACTATTATAAATTTACAGAAATTTTATTATATTATAAAAATTATTAGCACGGACAATAATTAAATCTATTTAAGCTATAAATGCCATACTATTTGTTATATTTTATTATTCACTAAACAATTAAAGTATTTCATATAAATTTTTACACTGACTGCCATAATTGTAAGAGAAAGCCTTGTATTTATATAATAAGCGATTATAATTAGCTTGGTATGTGTGTTATAGCGCTCCTAGCTATAATTTTTTTTTCCGTGTAATACAGAATTATTAAATGGGTTACCTTGAACTGCCACATTTAGGTCCACAGAGTTAAAACTGCTAGTGCTTAGTTCCTTTTGGCGTTTCTTCTTTTTCTCTGTCTTTCTGGAACCGGAAAGATGTTCACCCCATAGATTTGAGCCTCCGTGAGTATACGGTATGTTCAGCAAAGCAATTCCTTGAAGAGGTGCCCCATTTGCCAAATCCAAACAGAGATCATCACACTAAAACATATTTTTTGATAAATTGGAGAAAATAAACTTCTTGAATAAAAAATGTCAATAATGATAGCGTAACGTCATTACACATTAATGTAAATTAATAAGCATTGCAGCTTTTTCATTTCTGTCAAATGACGATACGCGGAATCATAGGTTTTAACCATGAACGTAGAGAATAAGGACTGGTAACTTGTAGTTCGATTTGGTTACGTATTGACCAAAAAAGCGCTGGTATAGATACCAGCGAGATCAGAAGCCTTCTAGATCGTAATTTTAATTTTTAAATGGTAATTAGTCCTTGGCTGCTAGATTGCGCCATGCGTAAACAGTGACATTATAAACATATGTTCACAGTGACGTTTATTTTTAGTGTGTGTTTTCATGAGAATATCTTTGGTTATTCTAAGGTAAGTTATAGATACCTGGAATATGATTTTAGAAATAACAATCAAGTCTCTAAATCTTTATATGCGGCACATCAAAAACTGTAAGCCATGATTCTGGTGATTTAATTTTGAATTCTTAAGCACTATGTTTTCTTGTGTCAACTATAAATACGTTTAATGTTACCAAACTATAGTAAAACTATTGTTATCACAAAATACTAAGAGTAATCACATGATACCGATAAAAGTATTATAGTTTAGTAGCAACTTATAAAATATTTTGACGTTTATTTCTAACATAAACAAAATTTGAGGTTATGTGTCATAGAATTTTATAAAATCATAAATCTAGAGTGCTCCAGTAGACTATTCCGCCATCTGGTGGATTTCAGTCATTACGTAACACGAAAAAGCTAGTTAAAACTTCGGAGTGTCACAGGGTTGGTTTTAACGCTGGAAGTATAAAAAAATACATACCGTTATTTCAATAAACTCGTGTAAATTTTTACACGAAGCTGAAAATTGTTCTGAAGTTGCGTATTCGAAATACCAAAGTTTGTTTTTCATTCTGCTGTTAAATTTTTCTGGATTTTTTTCTCGTTCTAGGTGGAATTTAACGCAAATAGCAGCATCCTAGAAAAAATATGTAATATTAATTTGTTTGAATTTATTGTTTTTTATAAACTGTCTCTAATTTTAAATAAATATATTACCACTCCAATGCTAAAGTAGTTGTTGATGATATTATACGGTATCCTGGTGTCTGCAATTTTTTGATCCGGGTCTGGCAAAGAGGTGTCGGATAACTCGATCAACCACCTGTCTAACATCACCGTAGAGGCTCTTTGTATTTTGTGTAGCATTTTATGAATGGACTCTCCTTCATAGCCACCTCCCCATCGAAGGCATCGTGCTAGATCATTACCAGTTCCCAAAGGGATTACTGCTACTGCTGGTTGACATTCTAGCTCCACTTTGTCTAAAAAAAAATATTACTGACTTAGGGAAATGTGAAAACCCTTTGTTAACTAGTGTAATAGCGATTTTGGTAGAAGTGTTCCCATTTTCCAGAACAAAATGTAAATAAAAAACCTACCCATAGTTTCTAAAACCCATCCAACTGTGCCATCGCCTCCGCAGCAAACGACCTTGAAATTCGGAATTTCTTTGAACATAAGGAGTCCTTGCATAGGTCCTCCTCCCGTTCCTAAGATATGTACTTGTCTTGGGTTAAGAATGTATTGAAATTTTCTTAGTATCCTAGATCCTTGCCTACCTCCAGATTTAGGATTTATAAATACTAATAATGGTATTGAATTGGGTACACATGTTATTTGGAATGACATTGCTGGTTGCTTGTTACTGGAAGTACCAAAACTTCCCTGAAAAAAAAAACACACAATATAGGATAGACACAGAAAAATATAATATAATAGTGGTAATACTCGGGATAGTAAAGAATATTTTAGCAATTAAGATTTAATCGGGCTCTTAACGTTTTGTATTGACAACAGACGCAAACAATTATGCCTTAGTCGCTGTCCTGTCACAAGGAAAGGTTTATTATCATTTGAATAAAGTTTACGCAATTCTTTAATAACTGAGTTACTCAGAAAATGAGTTATTATTGGTAATTATTTCGTCAGTAAAATACTTTGGGTCGAACATTTAAAATAGTGACAGACCATAGACCACTTTACTCGTTTTTCTCCTTGTAGAACCTGACGGCTATATTTGGAAGAACGCGACTACGATATTATTTATAAAAAAGAAACCTAAACAGTAATGCGGGCACTTTATCCCATTTAGTAACGGACAAAAAATTGTGAAAACCGCCCAAAAATTGAAATATACAAATATACTTACATTACTTGAGTTTTCGCAACCATATTTTGACCCTCTTTTCTGCAGGGACCGTTGTCTATCTAAAACTATTGGGCAAATTGATGTGGGTGGTAGTATATGGACGGCATGTTCTCCCAGACCGCACTCAGCTTTTACTTGGGACACGCATTTATTGTGTAACTAAAAACGATATATATTTTATCATCACCTTTTATTTCAAAGACTAAAAAAAGTAATTTATCTTGTTTACTGTACACATAAAATAAATTACAATCTACTGAAACTAAATGAAGTAAAATAGAAAGGATATATCAACCTTTTTATTCGGAATTCTTTGCCTGTGGATAGAAAAAAGAGAAAATAAAAATAAAATATTAAGAATTTTCTAAAGAATTTCGCATACAAAGTATTATATAGATCTCTCTATTTAAGTTAATCTATGGGTTTGTTTCTTACCGTAATTTGACACCATCTGCAGTGGAGTCCAGTAATTCCGGCTTTGACAGGTTTTCGACATCTTGCACACTTTCCTTGACAATTTCCTTCTACCCAATGGTGTTGTAATGTTTGTGAAGATTTTTTACTTTTGACGTATGTTGCTATACAACTTGCAGGAGCCCTTGCCACACATCTTTCATGAACGGTGTATTTGCAAACTAAATTAAACAAAAACAGGCTGAAATGAATACCCTTTCAAGACGGGCACTATCTTTAAATTGCTATATCTCGGAAACTAATAGTCCTACGACAAAAATGATAAAGTTTAAGTAGCAAATTTAAAATTCTTTGTAGATATGTATTTATCCTAAGATATATAATAAGCGAGTTATCCATAAAAATAATAGTTTTTTCTATAAATTTATCATTTGTATTTAATTAATTAGTTTCGCTCGGTTTTTAGTTCTGGGTATACCCCGACGCGACGCGTATACCGTCGCGGCGGTTACAAAAAACTTTAGTCACATTTTTATTTTTTCTATTGCTTGTTATATTATTAAATGTCCAATAAATTTTTGTATAAATTTTAAGCTATTAAATATTAAACTAGAGCTTAACAGTTGTGATTCATTTGAATATCGGGACCTCGTTAATTACCATTATATAGAGCTCGAACTCCAATGACACGTTTAAAGTTAACTAATGCGAAATTCATGTATGTTAATTACTAGCCTGTAAAATTTGATACGAAATTAAAATTTGCAATTATCGAACGGTTTTTAATTTCATTAAGTCCCTTAATGAACATTAATAAATATTTTATTCACAATTATTTAGAAATAAGCTAATTAGATATATACGTAAAAGTTGGAAAATCAATTATTGTTAACTTCTACTACTTAAAAAATTTGAAACACCACATTTCCATCCCTTGGTGGGGAACTGTCTTGTGACTAACTTTACTTTACTTCAGATATGTCAAAAACTTAAATGTATTAAAATGTTATGGAAAAAATAATTTTAAGTAGGTACTTATTTTTTTAAGATAAAATGAGATACACATTTAAATTGCAAAATTTTCGTATTTCTAAAATATATTTTTAAAACCATTTTAACTGTCATTTCTGAAAGATAAGTTCTGCCACCGCCGGTAATTTAACGAAGTAAATACATAACGTTATTTATATACTGTTTTAGATAAATATTTATTTTTTATGTTAAATGAATATTTATATTCAATATATGTATATGTTTTAAAATTGACGCCCCTTGGTCAGCTAAGTTTCCCTCAGTAAATGAAACATTTTCCACCTCACCATATAATATACTATTACTTACACGTGCAACATAGGCCTTTTTTGCCAAGTCCAACCAACATATTCAGACACAAATTGCAGTAGGCCGGTCGACTGAAATGTTTCAGTCGCCACAAATGGTTGCCGTCTTCTTTAACGTTGGCGTCCAAACCGAGCAGAACCAAAAGCGGTATCGTGGTGAGACCCCCTCGTTTCCATTCTTCCAAAGACACGGTTCCGTCTGCGTCGTAGTCTATTTCGATCATCATGTCTTGAAGAATCTACAAACAGTAAAACACGAATCACTCTTTTGATAATTGTTCCTAAAAATCAAACTTATTATTATATCGTCAAGAATCGGGTACGATTTTCAGCCATTGTTAAATAGAAGAAAACCCTGTACTCGAAAAAATCCCTGGTACTAAGGATTATTTCCATTTTCGTCATGTGTAACTAAGGAAATACCTGTTTAAATAATCATTTTGTTTATTTAAATTGTGAATTTTTATCGTCAAACTAACAACTCTTCTTTCTAGAGTACCGTTAAAATAAAATATCGCCAACATCTCGGTTTGGACTTTTACAAATAGTAGGTATATTCAGGCCTGAACAATAACAATTACCAGTAACTGTTATTGTTGTCTCTGTTAGAACAAAGCTGTGCGAGTAAGACAGACAAGTGTATATGTTGGCTACGTTTTTTTCAGTTTTTACAAATGAAATCCTATTCTAGAGGGGAGTTATTAGTTCGTTGATTTTTATTAACAAACATTACGCAACCTCATGTTTTTTCCGTCTAAGTTTGCTGTGTGTACTTACGAAAACCTTTTTGCTTATCAAGCACTCGACAACCAAACAACAAACTTAGCCGAAAAAATCATTCGTTCTTGTTATATTACCTATGAAAAAAATACGTTTTCCTTCAATTTTTGTTTCTATTTTTTAAAAAAGTTTAGCCCCCTTTTCCTTTTTTGGTTTTAGGTGGATTTTATTTTAAATGTGGTATGGTATATATATAAGACCAATATTGGTCCTTTTTATAAAAGTATTTTTATAAATACTCTCCTGCTGTATAGCTGCGGGGAATATAATAATCAAAGCGTTGCTTTGTTCTAAAGGGGGGACAGCCGTCTTGCGGTGCACCGTTTTTATCAGTTTTGAATTGATTCTACGCTCATGAACAAACAAAAAACAGCTCGCTTATCCCCGACGTATGTTCATTGTTGGCCCCGATTGCCATTTTCAGTTAATTAATAATTTAAATTTGGCGAAGGCGTACTCCCTAGATATATTGGTTTGGAAAGTCAATTAAAGCCGGTGGTTCCCTCTACTACTAGCCCACACAAGTCCTGGACTTAAGGGATGCTTAATTAAGTGTAATAGTACGAGGTTAAAAACAAACATATAAATACTTACAGGCTTTAACTCCGTCACATCCCATCCCAAATATTCTGCAACGGTCATCATTTGATTAACTATAGAATCCATTTCGTTTGTGTCCAATACACCGTTTCCATCCGTATCGTAAAGTCGGAACATGACTAGAAAATTAAACCAGTTTTAAACGGAGCCAGAAAATAGCAATTTTTATATCAGATCACGGACGTCCAGCGACATAATTCTCAAAATCGGAATTTACGACGTTTTTTTTTAATTTTATACACGGTGTTTGCAGTCTTTTGGCAGAAAATAAAGGAGATGATTCTACATCAGAAAACAGGTAAACCCAACACATAAACATATGTCCGGAAATAGGCCCTAAGAAAGCACCAAGCACCAATAAAATTTTGATGCTGCAGGGCGATTCTTCACCGAAACACCTGTATTTAATATTAAAGGAGTAATACCCTTTTAAAAAGTAACATTTTTGGTGGCACAAAATGTTACTTCCTCTTTAGTTGCATTTTTTTTATACGGTTGCTCAAAAAAAAAAATACACATCAAAAAGTTTGGAGCAAAAATGTGTTATGACACATTTTGTCGGTCTAGGCACGCCTCTGGATAGATTCAAAAAAATAAATTAACATAAACTAAATGCCGTTATTAATAGTAGTATACTAGCAAAACCTCGTCGCTCTAGCTCAAAGGGTACTAGAGTTATTAATTAAAAACCTTTTTAGTACAATTTTAAAGGGTCGTAGCTAGTTACTAATTAACTCTCTTAGGATTCGTTTCCGGACCTATGTTGCTATGCTGGTTTTTCAAGTTTTGTGATGTAGAATCATCCCCTTTATTTTCCGTTAAAAGATTGCAAACACCGTGTATATTAAATGAGAAAAAATTAAATGACTCATTTACTTATTTATTAGATATCCAGGGGATATACTTTCTGGATATAGAGTATATCCATTGGCTAGCCATTAGATATCCCATAGACATCCAAATGTCCGCCTATATCCAGGATGTCCACTGGATATCCACGAGATATCCACTGGATATCCATGAGATATCCACTGGACATCTATTTTTTTAACCTCCCTAAAGTATATCCACTGGATATCCATTAGAGATCCATCATGGATATCCGGGATATCCATGGATATATAGTGGATATACTTTAGGGAGGTCAAAAAAATAGATGTCCAGTGGATATCTCATGGATATCCAGTGGATATCCTGGACATAGGCGGACATTTGGATGTCCATGGGATATCTAATGGCTATCCAATGGATATACTTTATATCCAGAAAGTATATCTCCTGAATATCTAATAGTTATTATGTGCTATCTGGGAAGATATTCAATATAAATAATTTGAACTTTGATAATTATTATTCTTCACAAAACATTTTATTATCGAATTAAATTTTTGGGGAATCGCACCCCAGTTGGTAATTTTATAGCTGGGATTATTATGGCTTAATAAAAACGCAAATTCTATTAAAAAGAATAAAGACATATATTTTTATTGCTTTCTATTATGATTTCTCTTTTAACATGAGCTTTCCCTTTTTTTATATATCTAAAAATGACAAAAGGCCCCAGGCTAAACGACCCTCGAGTATGATTAATATTGCGATTTTGGTTATAACTTTTCTGTCTAAATTATTTTATATTGACAGAGGCCATGACAAATCGCTTACTTTTAGCTTGAATTCGCATCAATGTTTTAAAAGTTTTGTATTTTGAATAACAAGTAAATTTTATCAATTATCACAAATTAGATTTTACTAAAATATTATGTTCTTTCAAAAACTAATAATTTTCTTTGAAAACGGGATCAGATTAGATCCCGAAACGTTAGAAGTTAACTTTTATTCAGTTTTTCGTTCTTTTTTAATTATTTTAACGATTTATCAAAGACTTAAGTAATTGAATAAAACAGTAATAACATTATTAAAAAATTTTGTAGTCAAAGAAAAAGTATAGCCTGCGGCTCGTGTGTCAGAATTTACACTCGTGAAGAATATGCGTTATTCCAAACTTGTTATAGAATATACTCTAAAGAGTGGGCTTTTGAAAAAGGTGCACTATTCCAAAATTTCATTAAATTACGAAAGTATGTTCCCTAAAACCGGTGCCGGATGGAGTGACACTAAAAAACGAATAAAATGCATGACGTACTTACATTCCAATTTGTCTTCAGGCCGTCCTGCTTCCAACAGTGACAAATAACATACGATGTCTTTTAATGAAACCTTAACGGTGTTCACATCCAGCATGCTTGCTTTTCTTACGATATGTCTAACTTCTGAAAATAATTGTTATTTGAGACAGTGGATTGTAATAAAGCTTTCTTTAGTTTATTTTTGAGGTAAATAATAGTCCTGGCAGAAATGGATTATATCTCTACAACCTACTTATATAGTGCTAGCACATTCAGTTTTTACGTTGCTGAGGAGTTTCACAAGTAACATGTAACAAGTTTAACATTGCGAAAGAAAAAGACTTTTTCAAAAAGTTAAAGTTTGTCAATAACCTATTACGAAACAATATATAATAATTGATGACGTTGGGTATCGAAAGACTCTGATTTTTAAATTCTAAGCTAAAGGCTGTAGAAAAAATAGTATATACAGTTCGTTTGTGAATAGCCTCTAGAGCACTTATATATATATATATATATAATATTCGTGCGCAAGAGTTGATTCGCTTCCATAATATAGTAATTTTGTGATTTCAATAACTTGTAAACGCTGATGTCTACAGCCTTCAAATTCAGCACACATTGTACTAAATACTGGTAAAATAAGATTTAAAATCTATAATTTGAATCACTTAAAGGACATTGCATAATACGAAAAAAAATTTAAGAAAGTTAAGAAGGTCGTCCGATTTTCTTAATCATTATTATTTTTTCTTTATCATTATTATTTTTTCGCAGCTTGATAGTATCTAAACATTATAAAACTTGAAACAAAGAATAGTCATATTTTAATCAACTATGTTGTATTAGCCAGCAATTTTTATCACAAAATTATAAATAAATTCAAAATTTTTATAAATGCATGGACAGGTTGTATTCGTCTTAAGAACTGCCACTACAGAAACTAATTCTCAAATTAGACCGCATCAAATACTTCCCAGGCAGGAATGTTAATTAAATTTTGGAAATATATCGCCAAGTTTGTTAAGTCTATGCAAATTCGGCTTTAGGAATATTAAAAGCCATATCACGTACACTAGGTTGGTCCTTAAAAAATAGCTTTTTTCGGGACGCTTACTAAGTTTGTTCCAAAAATGTCCAAACCAAATTATATATTATTTACAGTAAATGGTATATTGCGTTTTCCAAATACTTAAAAAAATATATTAAAAAAAAAAAAAACTAAAGAGTTACTTAAAAAAAGATCTTTTTTGAAATTCGAAAAATTATTGAAAAAAAAAATTAAAAAAACTTTTCAAAGTAACATTTTTTTTAATTTTTCAATTTTTTTATTAAATTTTCTTTATGCGAAAACGAAAAATTAAAAACAAACTCGAAAAAAAAATTCTAAATTTTTAATTTTATTTTTTTTATTTTCTTTTGGTAGAATTTATCATTATAATAAAACTATGCTTTTTTTGATTTTTTTTTTTAAATTTAACTCGCCATAACTTTTTTGTTTTTGGGGGGATTACTTTTAAAAATAATAGAGATCTTCCCCTCGTAGAACTTGATTTTTCCTGAAATTTTCAAGTCGATCCGATTATTCGTTCTTGAGTTATCGTGTTCATAAAAATCGTGACATCAGATGGACGGACGTTTGAAAAAATATAGTTGCTTATTTTTTCATTATATTCAAGAATTTTTTGTCTAGGATGATTTTTGATTTTTTTTTTTGAAAATTCGAAACTAACGTATATTATTCTAGCGCAGGCGCTGTAAATAATATAATAATGTATGCCAAATTTCAGGTTAATAGTTCAACGTTAGTTAACACTTGCCGCATCGAGTCTCAAAAAGGAGACAAATAGTATATTACATATTTAACGAGCGTATAATAATTGCTATTAATCAATAAAAATTTTAGGACAAGAGCCGATAGGCGAGTGGCGTAATCACCCAAATGAATAATAGGTATTATACGCGAGTAAAATACTATACTTTATCCACGCCCATTTCACAGTATAAACAGTTTATTTTTAGAGACCTGTGATTTATTATAATAGACCTATAAATCACGGCCGTGGATAAACATTTTTAAGGGTGTAAAAGCCAGGTTTTATCGAAAAAATGAAAAGAAAAGAAAATGTTTGGGGCTATGCGATTTTTTTTGCTTGAAAAAACAGACCATAGTAAGTGATTAACAAATTAATTCTACACCAAGTACTGACACTGACAAATAAAAGTGCCCAATTAAAAAAACAAGGAGAAACTGAGATTTGATTAAAAATAAATAATAATTTCATATTAAAAAAATGGCGGACCAACATCGCGTCGCATATAACTGACAGCTGTTTTACGATTGACATTCCGGTTGCCTACACTGTGCGCGCGAAAAAAATCACTTTTCTGCTTGCTGTCATGGTAACGAGCAGAAAAGTAAAATACTAAGAAATAGGTTATTTCGAAGTCTGAAAACTTCATTTGTTTTTGTAGAAATGTTAACTTTACTAGAAAAAATTAATTTAACGGCGCCTTTTTCGTGACATTAGTTTTTCTTGAAGTACGTAGAGCACAGGCAATGTCACTACTTGGTGTGAATTTGCTTGGGTTATTAAAGTTTATTTTTTTAAGGTTATTTTAAACCTTCCCGCTTGTAAACAATCTCGAAATTACCATAGCCACGTTAGATACGCATGCGTCGTAAGCGAAATGACTAGGTCCAATTTGCACAACCGTAAAACGTTGACGTGCCATTACCGAGAACAAAACAATTGTTTATTCCTCTAAATTATTGGAATAAAAGCGATTTTATAAGCAAGCTTTATCAATTCTCTTTTTTTACATCAAAACATCATAAAAACAAAGTAAGTAAACAAAAATTATACATTTTGGTTATGTTGACATTCAAAACAAGCCACATGCTTTATTGTAAATTGGACTTTGTGGAGTATTTAGCGGCAAATTTAAAATAACTATACCTTAAAAAAATAAATTTTAGTAATAACTTGACGATGATGATGATAAATATTACCTTCAAGTTTTCCGTTATTAACTAAAAGTGAATTATTCGATTTTTTTGATGAATTTCTTGATATTTGACTATGAGATGGAGATGAGTCTGTACTTTTCTTTCCTAAAACTTCATGGCATGAGTACGATGTATGAGTAATGGTTAACATTGGATGCACAGTACCTGTAACAAAAAAAATGTAGTTATACAGAGCGTTTCAAAAGTCCGCCCGCCCTTTAACTTTTAAACGGCTTGAAATATAAACTTGAAGTTCGTAACAGGTAAATAACATAACCTAAGTAATTTTTTGGTATATATTTTTTCTATTTGATATGCTTAGGGGATAAAGTGGAGGCAGGGGACAAGGAGGGATTTTTTTTAATGGAAAGGGGGGTCGTGTGATACATCATTTTAAAGCATATAAAATTCTCTATTTGATCACATATTTTTTAAGAATTTTTTTGGTGGTTTAAAAGAGTGTTGAAAATGGGAAAATTCCCCTCTCAAGCAGAAGTCAAAAATTACAGTCATTTTGCGCTCTAAATACAAAAACAAGCAGTGAAGATATGTTATGCTACGCATTACATTATATATAGTTTATAGTTTATAAACTATTCACAGTAAATGGTATATTGCATTTTCCCAAATACTTAAAAAAAAAATAATTTTCAAAAAAAATTATAAAACAATTTATCATTTTTTTAAAAAAGATCTTTTTTTGAAAAACGAAAAATTTCTGAAAAAAAGAAAATAAAAAAATATTTTTTTTTGAAAATCATAGTTTTTTTATTTTTTTTTTTTAACTTTTTTGTTTTTGGGGGGATTACTTTTAAAATTAGTAGAATTAATCCCTATAGTAAAGGTAATTTTTCCTCAAAAAGTTACGTTAATCGGAATTTACTTTCAGCTTTTTTGATTTTTTAAAAAGTTTAACCTTCCATAACTTTTTTGTTTTTGGAGGGACTACTTTTAAAAACAAATATCGTGACATCAGACGAACATTTGAAAAAATAAGCTTATTTTTTCATGAAACAATTCGACACTCCTAAGCAACAAGGATGTAACTCAAGTTAGACCCATTTTGAGTTATACTCATAGGTAAACGCCTTGAAAAAAGACACACATGGTGGTACTACTCAGGTTTCTCCACAGTCCACTTTAAGCAAAAGTTTACTTAAAATCACCTAAGTAAGAAATTCTAAACTTGAATATTATCAGAAACAAACAGTAAATAAACAATAAATACTTTAACAGTTAAATAGAGAATTTTATAAGCTTTCAAATGATGTATCACATGACTTCCTTTTCCACTTCAATCATTTACCCACCCTTAAATAACAAAAAATAGTATATTCTATAACTAGTATGGAATAGACAATATTCCACGCGAGCGGAAAGTTTGTCATACGAGCCGGCAGGCGAGTATGACGGTCCCGCGTGCGCGGAATGACTATTCCATACGTGTTATAGACTATACTTTTTCTTCGACTGCAAATATGAAACACTGTATGGCTTTAAACTGCAGACAAGGTTAAAAACCATGTTTTTTGTGGCTTGACATTGTAAATGCAACAAAACACACATTTTTAAATAAAGCAATTAAGGTTATTTAATAATTTTATCAAATCAGTACTTAAAAAAGATTTTTATTTAATTTTAGCACATATTTACAAATTATAATGCAAAAATTGAAGGTAATGTCAGATTGTTGTGACAGATATTAGGTTTAAATATTTAACAATAGATGGAGCAGTTTTAACTTTTTGAACTAAATTGATAAAAAACTGGTCAAATATTAAGAAAAACTAATAAACTTTATGTAATTTTAATGCAAAACTTTAAATTGCATTAAATTATTCAATATTTCATGTTAAAATATATATATATATATATATATATATATTTTTGCTAATTTTGCTACAGTTTTCTTTACTTTTATAAACAAGAGATGGCACTACATGTTCTCATTCTAACACTTGATACGGAATATTCATACCGTATCTAGAGCTAGAATGGATTCATTCTGTGTTTGAAAAGTGTGTGTATTTGCTTACATTCTAAAGCAGTCGTAGAAAAAAAATATTTTAGATATTTAGCTGTCGTGAAAAATGACATTTGACATTGAATTTATATCCAAGAATTATTTGTCTAGAACGATTTTTGAAAATTTTTGAAAATTCGAAACTACCGTATAATACTATTCTGGCACAGGCACTGTGAATAGTATAATAACTAAAAAGTTTTTAGATTTTTATTTGAGTTTTAAAGCTCGTAATAGAAGTTTAAGGGGAAATAAAAATGTGATACTCAAAGGATTCGTTAAGTTATTTGAAAACCTTCAAACGGTTCACAGAAAGAATATATTTTTTTCTGTCAAAAGGAGTATATACTTTAAACTTCTTATTTTGTATATCATCTACTTCTTTCTTTTAATAAAAAATGCATTTTTTCTAGTTTATAAACTGCAAGTAAGTAAACGTTTATTTATATTACATAACTAGTGTGGAAAGTGACATATTTCACGCAAGTGGGAAGGTTTACGAACGAGGCGTCAGGCGAGTGAGGAAACCGCACGAGTGTACGAAATACACTTTCCAACGAGTTATGTACACTATTTTTCCTACGATCCCGAAAAAATGTGAAGTTTCTTATTTTAAAATTTTATAATTTTTATTAATTTTTAAGAAAAGCAAAGCAGAAAATAATTATAAATAGCATACAAAATTTATATATGTAGGTATGTCAAACAGAAATATGATTTTCATCTAGCTTTAGTTTTCTTGGTTTTATATTTAATAGATGTTTAATGGGTTGCCTATTCCTAAATAAATGCGAACTTGAGTTTGCTTATTAAATTAGATTTCTGTGGTTATGCTGCCATATAAGACAGTAAAATTGTACTGTTTTACATTTCATAAGAAAAATACTGTGTATTTTGATGTTTTTTATGTAAGGAAACGTTCAAGTATTACGTAACGCAAATTTTGATAATTTTGGACCCCCCCCCCTGTAACGCTATTTTCCTATACCATTAACATGGGCCTAACACTCCAAAATGACCCCCACCCCTCCCCTAGGAGCGTTACGTAATACTTGAACGTTCCTAATGTAAGGTAACTAAATAAAAAATTAAGTAATTTTTATAAGATCTAGACTGTCTAGACTAGACAGTAATGGTGCCGTGATTAACTTACAAGATACATGGCGGCACTTCAAGCCAATCACGGCATCGCATTCTTATGTACTATGTTGTTGTGCGAGCCTGTGGATATGCCCTTAGGTGAAAAACAAGATAAGTCTTACCAGTTTTCCCTCTGGTAGAACAATCGCTGTCAGATCTATGGTGTCCTAAAAGTTTTTCACTAAATCCGTGTATTTTTTCTACGAGAATCTCGCCGTATGTTGCCGGCTTATCGCCTCCACTCAACATTTTCTCCATGGGTTCTCCAACTGAATTGACAGTAGGCGTTGAACCTGAAACAAACCAATAAATGTTTAACGATGTGTACTTAGCACTAGGGTGGAGCGAAATAGTATATTCAGTCGCAGCGTGTTCTTTGTGAGAGACGGGTATGGCCGCTTAGGCGGATTTACTCTTGCATCATCGTAGATATGCACAGGACTTGATTTATTTTATGTTGTTTCGTAAAAATATTACTTTAATAGTAAAGTTTTAAGTAAATCGTGAATATTTATATTTTTATTTTTTATTTTGTGATGTTAAATTTTAACGTGGAACTGTTGAACGTGCACGTCGGAGCCCGGGTACGTAAACTGTATTTTTAGTCGTTACGGTCTTGGAACGTTTGACGCCATAGCAACACCGTAAAACACGGAACTCCAAAACCAAGGCTACCCGGAAACGTATTAAGCGATATTAGGATGTATCTAAGCGGTCGAAACGACCGCAGCCTCTACCTACAACGACCGACGCACTGAACGTGTTAAAAATTTTAAATAAAAAATCAAGCATCACCTTTTTTATATTTGTGAATTTTGTAGCCTAGGGCTGAGTAAAACATGGTCAAAATTAAAATTATCCTAAGAGAACTTTTTAAGAAAATCGACTTTCAGTTGTTTTTTATATTACACAAAGAAAGCAAATTATTTTATACGACTTTAAATGGGTGGGTAAAACCCAGTAAAATACTGTCTGATTTTTTCCAATTGTCACCTGAAAAGAATTCAAGGAATGCAAAACGCCTATGGAACATAAACAATCTTTTGAATACCACCTTTTCCTTGCTTCATTCCCCGGGTGCCAGTTATAAAAATTTTAAGAGCACAGCCCATAATGTTCAGCGCCGCCGGCAATTTTTTTAGAAATCTCAAGTTTTTGCATTTCCCAGGCACCTCAAAATTTGACATGTAAATAATTTTATAAATTCTATTAATTAAAAATTTTCATAGGGAACGTTCAAGTATTACGTAACGCTCCTAGGTGGGGGGGGGTCTTTTTAGAGTGTTACGCCCATGTTAATGGTATAGGAAAATAGCGTTACAGGGAGGGGGGGGGGGCAAAATGATCAAAAGTTGCGTTACGTAATACTTGCACGTTCCCATATTAATTCGATAAGCAAAAATGAATCAATCATGCAGCAATTATTGCTTATCAAGAAAATTTTAAGATTTTATAGGTTTTCCGGATAAGCAAACAATAAAATTTTAAATGGGTAGGGAAAACCTCCCTAAATACAACTTATCATGTTTAGCGCCGCAGGCAAAAATGTTTAGAAATATTGATGCTTTACATTTTTCAGTTTGATGGTTCATATTATTTTCTAAAATCTAACAAAAATCGTAACATCAAAATTTTTTGAAAACAACAAGAAAAATAGTTAAAAAGTCTTAAAAAAAATAGTTTAAGGGTTTGGGGGGCTGCAGCCCGCCCGCCCCCGTGGTGTGCCACTGAGTATCTCACAAAAAAAGAAATATAATATCGTTTTTTTTTTAATTTTATTATTTTTATCATTTCAAAAACTCGATATTTAATGTTGATCTGTGTTTCTTAACGTTTTTTAATTTTGCATCTAAGTCGTCAGTGAAGAAAATCGACTTCCTTAGTTCCCCGGAATCTTTGCGATGTCTTTTCACAGCCTTTAAAAATTTATCAGCTTTATGTGGCGGCCTCCAGTCGGGATTATTAGCCACGAAGTTAATTAAGGATAACGCAACTTTTCCACTATGCGCAAATTGTTCTTCACTTTTATTTTTGTTATAGCGTACATCCATTTTAGTGAAAATACAAACATCTCCTACTCCTTCAACTGTCATAGTGTACTTTTGAAAAAAATCTATATATTCTATAGACCTGGGATACATATAAAATAAAAGACAACACGGAATAACTATGGGCGATATTAAATCTTCTATAATAGCAGTTATTCTTAATTGGAACAGCTGTTTAAATGCTCTCATAGTACTGGTTTTCCTTGGCGCTTTGTACCAGTTTTCTGGCAAATAATGTGTATAAATTACCACATTCGCAAGAAGATCTTCTGTGTCATTTATAGTGTATTTAGTTCTTTCAAAACTTTTACAAAAGGCCAACATTAAACCTAGACAAGACAAAATCATGATTACGCCACGCAATCTTAATAGATCTTGATCGATGATCGTCAGGACAATAAACACAGCCATAATAGATCCTGTTATAAACCCTATTTGATAAAAGATCATTTGAACAAGATGATTTGTAAATGCCGAGAGATACTGCTGAGATGGGGTATTTGATTCTTCCAGTCTATTGCTGATCTCGTGATCTAACTCGTTAAAATGTCGAAGGTACATTCGGGCATAGAACGACCAAGTTCTGAGTCCAAATTTACCCGGATCTCTTCTGAATTTGTCGGTGTAATAAAAAAACACATGAAGAAGCTGCCAAAACAAAAACAAGGGAGCTATAATTATATTTGCTATTGATAAATATAGGATATGTCTTCCTAGCTGATCTGCCAACTCCTGCCTTAAATCTTTATCGAAATATTCATCACGTAGTTTGACATGGTTTTTAAATGGCGACCAAGGTGACCAAAAGAATAACCAATATACGTTATAGCGAAAGGTTCTCGTGTAATATAAAAACTCTCCAAATAATGGCACGTTAAATACTGGTGGGAGAAGTTTCTTCTCCACCATCCCAACCAAGAAGTCCTTGTGACGTAGAAGAAACTGGTAAACTTGTAATTCTGTTAATTCTTCAATTTGCCCGCACATTCCATAAACATGTTGAGCTTGCAATATCTTCTGCAATACCTCTTGCCACGTAAGAAATTCCAAATCTTTATCTCTTATTTCAAGTGCGATATTAAAAAACTCTTTTGTGTTCCAGTTTTGGATAGCTTGAAATATTAATCTGAAAATCTTTAATGTTAATATAATTAAAGAAACAAATAGTATAACCCATGTTGTTAAGTTAAAGTTTCTAACACATTCACCAACTGGTAAAATTGCTTCGCTTAATTTTCTGTGTTCCCCATGTTCGTCTTTTTGCAAGATGATTTTGTAGTTGAAACCATGGATTAAGAATACCGATATAAGTACCATGTATATGTATTTATTCATTTCGAAAATTTCTTTCGAAAGCGAGCACATAAACCCATGGTTTATGTAATAATTATAAAGTCTGGTAAAAAATGAATCTAAGTCCTCAATATCTCTCCATTTATTTATGGTTTCACTTGAAAATTTGGACATGTTTACATTTATCACTAAAAAAATGACATTTTAATTTGACTTTTATTAAAAACACATGTACTTCGCAAAGATGACCAATAGATACAAAAACTAAGATGACTTTAAAGTCAACTATAGAACCCTGATTAGAGCTTTTGTACTATCAGGGTTGTCGAATATTATTATTATTATTATTATTATTATTTAAAATAAAACCCGACAGGTCCACCTCGTCCTCCGATGACCGACGCGACGTGCGGGAAAACTGCGGCAACTGCTCTCCACGTCCGTGGAGTAAGCCTCTACCGTGACCGGTTATCGTGTACTCTGAGTAAATTGAGAGACCCAAGGATTACTGCTTTCTGCATGCGACCAGCTAGAATTTTGGCTGAGTCGCGACATGTCGGTAAGGTTTTGAGGTTAGAGAGAAAGCTGTCATTTATACCACCAAGGGATCCAATAAGCACCACCACAGAACACTAGTTGAGCACCACCAGTTTTATAGAGTGGTCTGGATACAGTCCGTGGAGTTGAAAAAGAAGATCGCGATATTTTGTCCGCTTGTCCTCCTCCTTCAAAACAATGTTTCTTTCGGCTTGGCCGAGAACTCAATAACAAACATTGTTTTGGCATTGTGGTCGAGGAGGACGATATCTGGCTTATTGGCTTGTATTTGCCTTAGGGTGGAGAATGCATATTATTATTATTATTATTATTACTATTATTATTATTATTATTATTATTATTGTATAGATTTTCATTTATATGTGCAACCCCTTAAATGGATCCATGGAGTTCATTAATGTTTAAAATTTTCAGATGTGGTCTTATGAAATAACACATTGTTTGCGGTATCATGCAGCGTATGCAATAGCGAAGGATTTATGTAGCGTATACACATTGTGTGTATTACACAATGTTTTATGTATACGTATTGTTCAGTGGACCCTTTAATAAACGATCCGTTTACTAACAAACTTCCCTTTTCCTCTTTATTTAATGTTCGTTATAGCACGAGATTTGTTCGTTTTTAAGGGAACCAGATTCACTTAAGGTCGATTCAGGCATAATTATCACTAACTACACTAGACTGAATTAAGAAATTAAAAAATTAAGATAATTAAGAAACATAACCTTAAATTTTATAATAAATTTTCCGTGGTATGCAACAATAAGGTAAATGCCAAATAGATAATAATAATAATGTAAATACGACTGAATAAGTTAAAAAAAATCAATATCTATTGCGCAGGAGGATTATTATTATATTTGCAGTTGTTGGGACTAAAAATCGTGCTTTAAAACCAACTTATCTCCAAAAGTTCCTTTTATTTTCTTATGTAACTACTGTGTTTTTTCCTTAACACTGAAAATGTACGAATTTTTAAAATACAGAGGTGTCTTCATTTTAATTTTTTATACTTGGATAACGATTGTTTATAAAATTTTTCACTAAAGTTTGTGTATTTCAGAATTTCTTTTTATATGGTGTATTTTAAGATTTTATCATTATTTTATGCTATACTTTATACTTTATCTTAATTGTTGCATACCACGGAAAATTTATTAAGAATTTGAGGTTATGTTTCTTAACTTTATTAATTTTCTAATTCAGTTTAGTGTAGTTAGTGATAATTATTCCTGAATCGACCCTAAAGGTAATATTGCCAAAAAAGCAATATTGTTTACGCACGTGAATAGACCTGATTATGCTCTTTTGGAAACAGTTTTTTAGTAATGGAGTTGTAACTTTATAACGTTAACATTATTAATGATAAATATTTTATTTTTAATAATAATAATTATTGATTAAATTTAATAGTATTTTGTAATCCTAGACGGAAAAGTGGTTGTAATAAATAAGAGACGCCTTAATTTCTGATCATTTATTAAAATAAATGCGATGCATTTCGGTTTTTAAAAAACCATCTTCGGGCATATAACATCTATAAAAAGTATAAAAGAAGCTTAAATAATAAGAAAAACTACAAAAAAAATATATAAAAAGTGGAAAATTTGTGAAAATTGAGCTTACCTATCTAAAAGGGTTTAAACCCAAAACAAATAAACACCAGTACAAAAAGATGATTTAAATGTAATCATCTTATTAATAATAACCATTAATTTAAATAAAAATAACACAAATTTACAAACTTTGGAAAAGTGGTTGTTTTTTGGGCCGAGAGAAGATATGGGTAGACGAGACCTGTCGAGCCTGGCCACTTTATGAGACCCAGAAAAATACCTATTGTTTTTCAACCTACACAAAAAAGAGTATAAAAAAGTACAAAATATTCAAAAGTTAGGTACTAGATGAGTATTTGGCAGATATGTTAAGAAATCAATATCAAGGAAAAGGTACTAAAAATGCTATAAGTGGGTACAGTATTATTAAAATATTCCATCAACTAAATAGTTTTTAACCCTCAAAATTAAATTAAATGACCAAAAAGTCCAAAATACTGAAAAATTTGGTTTCTTTAACTAAAAGTTAAGTTAAACATATTGCGACATCTATAATTTTCGTATTTTATTCCCGTCTAGCACTTTCCGTTGCAAACGAGGCAAGAAAAACACATTTCAACCTTTTGTATGACAAAAAGTAACTTATTATAAGTAATCCGCCTCACAAGCGTAATCGTAAAAAAAATAGTTTTATCTGTATAAAAATCTGACAAAGGAATCATACATTAATGTAATTTTTACTCGTTTTTTTGAAGACTTAACTGTAGATGTAATCTCTCATGCATACATCATCTTTCATGAGAATATCAGTTACAAAACACATTAATGCAAGGACCTTATAAGCATTATAGGTCTTTGCATATATGCATAATCGCTTTGCTAAAAACCTTTCATGGTATTTAAGAAAATATATGCATTAGATCACAATTTAGCATGCCTAATCCCTTTAAAAAGGTCGCATGTTAACTTTAAGTACCTTTTAATATTAAGAAATCATCGCTTTTAAATAAGTAATAAAGTAAAAATACACCTTTGTTGTATAAAATATTTAGTGTTAGCAATAAATCGAGCAATAAACATGTTTATTGCATGTTTTAGGAGTAAGCACTGTTGCAGCTTTGCAGATTTTTTTTTTTAATTTAAATTTAAATTTTCTGAAATGTAAATACTAGCAAAACATAGATCTATGCAGGAGTAGGTACCCACCTCGCTCGTGAGATAAAAAGTTATAAAATATTCAAAAGTCGCGTCTCAAATTTCAGCCGCACATTTTTTTGTCCTATGTAAATGCGTCTACTACTGTACTCATAGTGCGATATGCGTCTAAAGTAGTCATGCTGATTCATTACTACGTTAAAATGTTTCCTTAAGGCCAGCATTTTAAAATACTTTGAAGTCATTGACCATTTTAGCGAACTAAGTGTAACATTTTCTGAGCAACTGATTAATACATTTCTCAAAATATGATTTTTGAGATTTTCGATAAGATTTACCAGATTTCTGAAAAATTTTCAAAATCTTTTCAAAAATTACCGATATTTTGTTAAGATTTTTGAAGGACTTCCGAAGATTTGTATATATATTCCTATAAGTGGTTCCACCCCTCGTGTGTCTAAAGGACTAACCATGTATTTTTTGAACTTTATCATGTTTATAATATATTACCTTATATCTGTGGGTTGGTTCTAAAAGGACCAATGTCAAAAATTTGGAACGGATACACTAAGTCAAACATTGGCCGTTTTAGAAGTTCAACAGAAATGTTTATTGAAAACACACATCGGCACTTGTCGCTTAAAATCTACATTTATCTTACAAGCATTGATATTGGCCTTTTTAGGTTATATAGAAGCCGAGTGTGTCAGATACGACAGATTCAGGTTGCAAGTCTTTTGAAACTCAAAGACTCAACCAAGAGGAACTAAGAGATCTCTCCTGGGCTAATATCCTGACCTTTATTGAAAGGACGGGCAGGTTCAAGGAAGACTCAAATTAGTAAATGGCTGGGATTGCCTGGGGTGACAAAAAGGGCCATAAATGGCCTAGTTGTCCGGCTTTGGCCAACCCAAAAATTTACTACTACTACTTTAGGTTATACAGATCTAAAAAATATAATTCGGCGGTATAAGTCATAACAAGGAAATAGTGACATTTGCCCTTTTAGAACCAAGCCACAGATATAATATAATATGGTATTCAAGACCGCTTGATTGTAGAAAAAGTGTAAAATGTGTGGCTCAAACAAGAGACGCTCAAGATTCACCTCTTGCCGTAGGCAATACAGTGTAGAGAAACAAAGGTAGTGTCAAGCTATTATCCACGCCTACTTAACATCAAAAAGAATACACAATTTTGCTTTTAGCACGGAAAAATCTAATTTTCTACTTTTTAGTTTAAGTGTGCACATGGACGTCGTTTCGGGGGGAGGCAATGGGAAACCCCCTGGAAAATAAAATTGACACTAAATTTGTATTTAATACTAAAACTAGTTAACTAGCCCACCCAGCCAGTCTAAAGCTTTAACTAGAATGTTAAACCGCGGCGGCGCGCCGCCGCGTAGCATTAATGCTTCTTTAAACATTCTTATTTGATGCAGGGGCTTATAAGAGGCTTCTTAGAAGGTCCCAGCACAATTAAAACGGTATCCCTTGCATTTCTTTAATCATTCTTAGCATATCCTGAGCAAAATAGTTATGCTTCTAAGAAGCATACTCTCCTTCCGGCTATTTGTTTTAAGAAGTTTCTTGTGCTATCGGGGTTTACCAATAAATAGTGTTTATTAAAGGTCGAATTTAATTTCAAATTTAATGCATATTATAATATTAATATTAATAATACAATTTGGGTTATACAATAAAAATCTGTTGCTCTATGCCCCCTGGTAAAAGTCTTTACGACGCCCATGGATGCACATTCCGTATGTTTCGAGGTAGTAAAGTCGGAAAGAATTTCATTTCATTTCTAACGAAATAAAAACGAGGATAAAGTATTTTATTTTAAATTAAAAAAAATAAAAACTTAATTAGGCAAAAATAAAAAAAAAAGAGTTAAGAATAATTTCATATGGGTATTATTCAACAAACTGTTGAGGCATCTTCGCTTAAATTGTTATTTTAAAAATTTCTAGTTAAAATATATTATTGAGATTGCCTAGCAACAACTTTTAATAAATATTACTATAAAGGGTTCACTAATGAATTACGTTGTTGCTAGGCAGTCTCAATAATATGTTTTCCATATGAAAATATCATGAGAGATTTGTCAACCATCAGATATTGTTTTGAAAAAATATATCAAGAAAATCTAAAATATATAATTATAAAATATTTGTCGATGTACCAAACCATGTTTCAACATAATCAAGCAAAAATCAAACAGAAAATATGCAGATAATTAGCAAACACGTGGAAAATGCCAGCATGTGGAAGTTTCACAAAGTTTTAAAATTTTTATAGAACCACATGTAAGTAAATGATAATAAAGCCTTTTATGTAATATTTATCTTGCCTGTTCTTTAATTAATAGAGTATAATAAACTTAAAACGGCTAATTAAGTTAATATTTACGTAAGTAAAAAATAACCTCAATATACGTCAAAAAATCTGTCATAAAATTAGATTTTTAAAAGCGTTTTTCTTCGAAACTGGTCATTTAATTTGGCTGCAATTTTCCTAATTTAATGTTTACCCCCGAAATTACAAAATAACAAAATTTGAGGCAGTTTGACTGAGGCCCAGGAACCTTCCTATATGTGTGCCAGGTTCTTTAATTATATGAACTAAAGATTTCGTTATTTTCGTTATTATTTGTTTGCTGAAGATGACACCTTATTTTGCACAGGAATTACTTTAGAGCTTATCAGTATGATTTTAATGGCTGTTTGTCCTGAAAATAAAACTTTTTAAACCCACATGCTATTAAAAAAGTAACAAAAAATAAATAGATATCATGGAACTGTAGAAAACTTTTAAGTTGTCAAGTAATTTCAAGAAACTTTTACCAATTTAATGAAATAGATAAAACTGATGTACGCGAATGTCAAGGAAATTAAATGGACCTAGAAGCAATTAACATAACACAAGCGAAAAATACAGAACATAAAAATTAAAATTTTATTTTAAAATTTATCTTCTTTCGGAATATGAAATTTAGTAATATAATAATATTTATTATTATACCTATATAGATATATGGGAATTTTGATATTGATAGGAAAGGTAAAAATTTAAAATATCGTACGATAATAAATATAAAACTGTACACATCTATATAAAATATTGGGTTATAAAATGGTTTAAAAGTTAAAATTTTATTGTTATTTGTTTTTAATGCAGACAAACACAATATATGTTGAAAGACGATAAAAAATCCAAAACCAACAAACGTAAAAAAGCAATGCCAATTTTTTATTTATTTTACCAAGACTTTCCAGCGTTCTATTATTATAGTGAAAAGTAAATTCGTAAATATTAAATTCCTGCAAAAATATTTATAACTGTGAAAATATTCGTAAAATTCATATCTTACTAAACCCTAGGGAAAATTGGAGAAGAAGAATAAAGGAAAAATTTGATAAATATTTTAAAATTGAGAAAATACCTATATTTTACTTATCTACAATATTTTGTAAACAAAGAAAATACTTATACCAATAAGGCACTTATCTCTAGAGTTCAGTGTTTAAAAAAATAACGAACAAAAAATCTGAAAGTATTTTCGCGTTATCGTGGTCACAATTTTTCTTAAATAGTAGTCACACCGACTAACTGACAGAAACGCGGAAATGGTAAAAAAGTATAAATAGGAGTTTACTTGTTTTTGTTTAATAGTACAGAAATCTCTTTTTTCTACGATCTAATAGAAAAGTTAACATTTCTACAAAAACAAAAAGTTTTTAGACTTCAAAATAACATATTAGTATTTTACTTTTCTGCTCGTTACCATGACAACAAGCAGAAAAGTGATTTTTTTCGCGCGCACAGTGTAGGCAACCGGCATGTCAGTCCTAAAACAGCTGTCAGTTACATGCGACAAGATATTGGTTCGCCATTTTTTTAACATGAAATTATTATTTATTTTGAATCTAATTTCAATTTCGTGTGCTAAATATTTCTGTGCTATAAATTTGTTGTTACGAAGGAGTTATGGAGAGGTACTGTGATTAGGATTTTACTTTTACACCAAAAGATTTGCAGAAAATTGTTATCAAGTGCTGCGACCTTGTTAGGTAACTTACTATCTGAAATTTATTTATTTATTTACGTATTTTTTTTAGATCGTAGAAAAAATGTTGTTTGTATTACGACCGCAAAATGTGATTTCTGCTTCCGCGTGATTACTGATCTCGGCAGAAATCAGTCATTTTGCGCTCTTAACACAAAAATAACTATCCCAAATTTTTCGAACAAGTTGATCTCGAAGTTGACCTTGGCGGGTTACGTTAATCACTATGTAAAAAAATCTACTAGTATACCGTGCGATTATAAAGTGCCGAACACTTTTTAATGCAAAACTGGCATTAGCGATGAGTAAAATGCAAGAAAGCTGTGTGCGTTTTGCTGACCACCGAGCTGTTGTACCTAGCAATCACATAGGCTTGTCGCGCACAACTCTAACAGAGGCGTGGCTTCAAACGAAGAGTATTTTCTTTTCAAACTGTTTGGCACTTTATAATCGCACTGTACATACATATCTACTAGTATACATATGTACAATAAAATTATGTAGATATGTATGTGGAGCCTATAAATTTTGAAAAGGGATCATTTATACACGTCAAGTGTCTGAAAACTTTTTTAATCAGAACTTTTTCCTTTTTGTACTTACAGACATGAAATCTTATCCGTACCTACTTTATCATTTATAAGTGAAAAGGGCGAAGAAAATTAGGAAAAGAAAAATCATTTATTATTTAGGTTAATTAAAATAAGCGTATTTACCTAAATAAATCATAATGGAAGTATTTTTTGTGAAAAACGTAAAATTTTCTTTCAAACTTTTTAAAATAAGATAAAATAAGCCGTAAGATATGTAATGCTACGCATTTCATTCCTATATAATCTTCCCAGTAAATGGTATATTACATTTTATCAAATCGGTACTTAAAAAAATTTTTTTTTTTCTTAATTATTTTTTTTTTAAGTTTATCCCCCCTTATTTTATTTTGTTTTTGGGAGAATTACTTTGAAAAACAATAAGGATCTTCCCCTCATAGAACTTGATTTTTCCTAAAAATTCGGAGTCGATCGAATTATTCGTTCTTGAGTATACAAAAAAGTGACATCGGACGGACAGACGCACAGAAGGACATTTTCAAAGTTTCTTAGTTTTTCATGAAACACATTTATATCCAAGATTTTTTTGTCTTGGACATTTTTTGGCGATTTTGGCTCGCGCCCTGAAGCAGGGGGTTCACTTGACTCATACAGAGGCCGGCTCTAGTTATAATAATTACCTTTGTTGTGCGACGTAATGGCTGCACATGCTGTGGTTGAACTGAGTACGGTCATTTCTTTAAACGCTTTACCATCAACCTTTACACTGCGACGTACGAAGGATAGAAAAAGGTGACGGCACAGTTCTTCTGGAGTCCGTACTTCGAGGAAGGTGTCCAAAAATTTGTGAAAACCCTCATAGTCAATATCCTGAAACAATGAAAAAACAATAAGATTTTTTTTTTGGTAAATATTGCTAATTTCTTTGGTAATGGTTGCTAAGCAGTTTTATGACTTTTGCTAAATTTAAGTAATGATAAATTAAAACTCTGCATTAAATTTGCGTAATTTTAAGACTTTAAGGGTCCCTTTAATTAATTGTAAAGTGAAAATTTAATTTTTTGGATCTAAATCTATAAAAACTATGTCAAGTCCAAACTAGGTTTGCAGAACACGTGGATATAAGCGGGCCTTGAACTAAGGGAGTAGTAATAGTATCCCAGATAGCACAGGTTTGGACTTTTTACAATGGATATCCCCAGAATATACATTTTGGGATTTCCGATATCCCCAGGATATCTGCTATAGATATCCGTAGGATATCCTCACGATATACTTTGTTACTAAACGGGAAGCCGAGCGACTTTCGAACCGTATATCCCAAGCATATCCCGAAGGTATGTCTTGAGGATATACTGTACGTCTGTCCTAAAGATAACTACTAATTATCTACACCTGTTCCCGACAAAACTGGCTATCAAATAGTATTGCTTTTATTTTTTTTTGTGAAATATTGCTATTAGTAGCTTGCTCCTAGGTGCAAGTTATTTAAATTTAAGTTAATACGTTTACAAAAAAATAATAAAAGCAATACTATTTAAGAGTTTGTCGGGGGACATTAAATTTTGTACATAATTAGTAACTTACTTATCTACGAAATATATTTCCCTTTTCCCTCAGGGAGGGGTAATGCTCACGAAATTGTCCAACAGCGGAAAATACAACATAAATATTTAATAATAACTGTGGAAAAAACTTACACAGATAAACGGACCACAAACACCGACTATAACATCCGCCATTAAAGTCACGAAAAACGCGAAAAATTTAAAACAATGAAGGAGAAGCCATCGTAGGATATCCCAGGGACATCCGAAAGGACATCCACGGGACATCCCCTCGGGACGTCCAAAGCATTCGATGTGCACTAAAATATGTTTGCGTATACTATTTTTCCTAAGACCTAACCATTAAAACATCCATATTCATAATTTTCATCTCTTTAAAATGACGTATCACAAGACCTAGAGTGCCATTTAAAATATTGCCCCCCCATTGCCCCCCTGGCGCCGCCTTACTGAATAAAAAATTTAAAAAATATGGCAAGTATAGTTCCGCATATGAAAAATAGTCTCCGACGTAAGGGGGAGAAATCATTCGTACTCACTTCTTTCCGACAAGAGCGTTATAAGGCGTGCATGCCTACATCGGGACTCCCACTTGCACACACATTCCAAACATATTTCCCGTAGCCACAGATCCGTGCGTCAAACTATAATAGTTTTTATTGTGTGATATCAGTATTCCAAATTTGAAGATTATATCTAATTCCGTTCAAAAGTTACGGGGGGTGTACCATTTAAAAGAATAACCCTGTAAATTTTTATTTGCTATTTACAATTATGGCGAAGGCGGTACCATTGATACAAAGATTTTTTTCATATATTTGCTATTTTTTTTATAACTTGGAGGTTCTGGAGTGCTTTCAAAAAAAAAATCTGTTTCAACTAATGTTAGTTGAAGAGACTATATTGTAGTTAACAGGTCAATAACAAAGTCCAGACCGTATGGCCAGCGAGCGACTGCGTGTCCCTCAAAATCAAACGTTAAAAAAATACAAAAAATTGAAATAATTAAAAAATTCAGGGTGATCAATAACTGGCACGCCAAAATTTAAGAGGTTATTCTGCATCCAAAAATATCAAAAAAAGTTCCTATAAACGTAGGTCCGCAAATGAGCATTAAGGGAGCTACGGCCCTTTAAAATTGTAATAAAAATAAGGTTTTTAATTAATAAATCTGGTACCCTTTAAGCTAGAGCGACGAGCTTCTACATGTATACTAGTATTAATAAGAGCAATAAGTTTATTTTAATTTATTTTTTTGAATTTATCCAGAGACGTCCCTAGACGGAGAAATTTATTAGGCTTAACACATTTTTGACCCAAACTTTTTTAAGCCTAATTTTTTTGGATTTTTTGTGAAAAATATGAATTCCTTGAGTAAAAATACATAAAAAATGTCATTTTGTGTAACACTGTGGAGCAACCGTTTTCAAAAAAAAAAATGCAAATAACATTTTGTGCCACCAAAAACGTTACTTTTTAAAAGCTTATTACTCCTTTAATATTAAATTTAGGTGTTTTGGTGAAGAATACTTTTTTGCTCAGTTTTAAATGAAGACCCAAAGGGTCTCGAAAAAGTTTAACATACCGGGGCCTCGGGGGCTTTTACATCTCCTACATCGGTATTAAAGTTTTATAACCTCTGGAGAAACGTAATAAAAAAATAAATCCAATTTTAATTGGAATATTTAGAGAAAAGTAATAATTTTTTAGATAAAAATTTTATATCTTCTTTTTAGTCTGTCCTAAAAGAGACATAAATGGCTATCCATTTGCATCCAGTTGCAATAAAATTTATATTTATTATAGCAATATATAATTCGAAATATAAGTTTTATAATAAAACTGTAAACCGTATATTTGTAATTATTTTAAATGCTTACTACAAAAAATGCACGTGCTCCATATACCCTGATAAAGCAAATAAAACCCAGAATCACAAGCCATTTTTAAATCTATTATGGGTCCCATGATACCGAATTACTAATAAAAATATACAGATTTCTCGGTTAATTTCCTGTTTATAACGACTATTATTGTCGAAACTTGGTATTTTAAGGCATATCCAGAAGCTTGCGTAAGAACATAAAACATAAGAATGCGATGCTGTGATTGGCTACAAGATACATGGCGGCGCATCAAGCCAATCACGGCATCGCATTGTTATGTTTTATGTTCTTATGCGAGACTGTGAATAGGCACATATAGTCTGTGTCACTGACACGGTGTGTCAGTCACGTGATCAAGACGAATCTTTTTACGCCTAGATCGTTGAAATTGGCCCAGTAATTTAAGCTCTACATGGGAACAAACAAACATACCTACATACAAACACGTTAAAAAGATAACCTTCTTCTGCGTTGCTGGTAAAAACTATGTAATTAAAAAAATGAAAACTCAGCTTTTCGAAAGGTTCGAGAAATATAATTTGCGTTTTATTTGCCCTATGGTCTGTTTTTCAAGCAAGATAGTAAATTAAAAATCGTACAGTGAATATTTTTAAAACAGATTCGAATATTGGATGTGCGAATATACTGCGTAGTTTATTTTATAAAATATAACTATATTTTATACACAAACATATACTATTCAAACCTGTTGCAAAAATATTTACTGTGCGATTTTTAATTTACTATCTTGCTTGATGAAACAGACCATAGTAGGTATAGAAGTATTATTTTAAAACCAAACTGCCAATTTTATGTATAATAGTTATACCATAGAGATGGAAAGAGAAACATTAGTCCAGCCTGCGCAAGATTATTTTGTGACAGAACGGGGCAGCGAAATGACGTAACACAATATATCTGACCTTGCGCAGTACGCATATCTATCAGCTGTGAAATGCTGTCGGTCGTAAAACAATTCATCACTCCAGTATTCATTTGTCTTATCTCCAAAAATCCCCCAGTAAAAATATTAAAATGTCCAAAAATAGAGATATGGCAAACCAATACAGGGGTGACGAATTATTAGTAGTTTGTTTATACTGTCAGATCGTCGTTTGTTTCTGTTCATTTTTCGACTTGTACTGTGTTTTAATTGTTTTTTTGCTGCATTTGTTTATAACTTTAAACCTAACCTGTATTGTTGCTTTATGAAGAGCAAAGGTTCAATCCCTGGTGTACTCAAAGTAGGTGTACAAAATCCCGAAACTCAAACACACCTCGAAAAATTCTTATAAAATAATTTAAAAGAACTATTTCGACGTTACTTCGTAGATAATTATTGTTTTTTGTTGAATTTTTTACAATTTTTATTTGACACACAAAACTAAGGTTAAAAAATACTCGTCAAAAACAACAATAGTAGTGCGCATGTGCAAGTTTATCTCAGATGCGCTAGGCACATTTATCACAGTATTCCGCAACGGCTTTGGAGGTCTTTCCTTGTCTATGAGTTATACAGATAAAAATATCTTAGTGCAATAGTAAATAGGCATCATTTCAGCCATAAAGATATTATTTGTGGTGTGTGTGTGTGTGTAAAAGTGCAAAAAAATATACGACATGAGCTTAAACGTTAAAATATATGTTTTCCTGCGGTATCTTTTACTGAATTTTAAATTTTCTGACGGTTTTCTGCTATGTAAATTACCCGTGAATTTAAATACGAATCCTTTAATGAAACTTTAAACTATTTGTTTTGTATGTTGTTGGTTTTATTTAAAAACAAACATTTTATATAATATAAACATTAATTTTAAGCAGGGTTGTTTAGCAGGATACTTATTTCCTTCATATAATAAAGACCAATCAGAATTAAGATTTTTTTTAACCGACCAATCATAAACATTAAACAGCTATTAAACCAAAGCTAGGTTTTATTAAATTTGTCAATAAATTTTGATAATTAAATAAAAATAAACTTAATTTATGTTTACAGGTCTGTGTTATTATTAATAATTAATTATTAAGTCAAATTAAGAAATTGTTGATCCTTACTCATATTGGAGTTGATTTAAATAAACCATAGAAAAAATGTTATCTCTCCAAAATATAAATTTATCGTCTATTAAACAAACATTACATCGACAATTGTTTCGCCTTTTTTTAAATAAAGTCAAGTTTTTAAATATATAAACAAATTAACTTGAGTACACATTATGGCAGTATGACATTTCTAATAATGTGTACTTTTTCAATTTATTAAAAAAAAATAGAATAACCATTTTGTTATTTTTCTATTTATGAATAGTGTTTTATGGAAAAACTACGCAACAGAAAAATAAAACGTATATTCGTACTCAGTGCTACAAAAAGTACCAATATAAAATAGAAACAGAAAACATACACAAGTCTTAACAACTCAAAATTTGCAGGCCAGTGTTAACGCCTAAATAAGTAAAATATTATAAAATGTATGTTTTAAGGATATTGTATTAATCACACTTTTTAAATATTTACTTTTAATCAACACTTACCAATTATTTCTTTGAAAAATCTAGCACACACAAAATTATACGTACGCTCTTACAAACGTAAACAATTATAATGGTCGACAGCCACCAGACTCGATGAAGCAGGAATTCTAGCTTCTCGAGTCACGTGACTAGCTTAACGCCCGCGATTGGCTGGCTTGTACCTCAGAAGTGTGATTTTTACACTTCGGGTGTATTGTTGCTAAATTTATGTTTATAAAACTACATTTTCTTGAGCTTTGAGTGTATTGTTGCAGAAGGTATGGATGTAAAAATACACACTCTAGGTCAAAATCACCTCACCTGTGTAGTGTCACATCAATGTTGATGTACATTTATATAAAGTTGTAAAATTTACACATTTAAAGAGTGTATTTTTTTACACCTTTTCAATGTAATTTCTTTCAGTGTGGTTTAATTATTAAGTTCTCATAAATAAATGTATATTTTTTTATATAAAAAATCATATATTATATATTACGTAAGTAAAAGTTAATCCATTATCCATATAAGCGATTAATATACTTACAGGAGTACCTAACTTTATTAAAGTAAATCGTATAAAATTGATTTATAATAACACAATACCTCTTAGCCTTATTGCCTTTATGGTTTAACAGTAATTGAACTATAAAACTAAATCAACAGTTAAGTGCAAATAGGCCTGTGCCAGAAAAAAGTTTAGGGGGTCACAGGAAATTATAGGATTATAGGATAGGGTCTTAAATTAATTGCGTTTAATCCGAATTTAATCCAAATACTATTTTATTTTATTTAGTCTAGATGGCTCAACATTTTCCTGGGAGGCTAAGCTTTCCTTACTTGGTAGCCGGGGATTTTTGGGGTCGCTGATTATGAATCTGGTGCCAGTGTTCCAAAATACAAAATGGCAGATCCAATATGGCGGATTAGATTTTTAAAGTTTCTCGGAAAATTTAATCCGCCATATTGGATCCGCTATTTTGGAAAACTGGCACCAGATTAGTAATCAGCGACCCCAAAAACCCCCGAATAGCAAGTTTCAAGCAAATCCGAGCAACTTTAAAAAATAAAATCCGCCATATTGGATCCGCCATTTTTAATTTTGGAAAACTGGCATCAGATTCGTAATCAGCAACATTAAAAAACCTAGTCCGCCATATTGGATCCGCCATTTTGAACGCTAAATTTTAAATTCTGACCCCGGATTCAGATTCAGCGATCCAAAATACGTAAGAATTGACTAGTGAGGTGTGCCCACTCGAGATTTTTTTTGTGTGCCGGTGTAATAAATAGAAACCGGGTATCGTTGATTCTAAAAGATAAGTTGCAAAATCCGGAATGTTCCGGTCACAGGTCATTTCGGAGCGGTATCAAGTAATTAATTAGTTTGCGGAAAGGGGTAATTACTGCAGAGATATCAGCAAAACTGTCACGGAAAGGAATGGCTTCTAAAATATACAGAGAGAGTTAAAAGTACCGAACACCTAGAGATACTGCTTCTTCGCCAAAATTATAAATTTTCTGTATATAACTTATAATATGTACATATCGTCCACTAAAGGCTCTAGTTGTCTAACTCCAAATTTTTCAAAAATGAGATTTTTATCAAATTTGCTTCATTATCTGATTACCAACACACTTCAAAAAAAAGTTGCATTAAACCAATATCAGCCTCAAAAAATGCAAAAATGTAAATATTTTAAGTCGCTAAGTGTCTAACTCCATCATATGATTGTGAGAAAACAATTAAATGAGAACTGTCACTAATGTGAAACTATTTCTCAACAACAGGGGATCCCGTTTCAAATATTTGTTAATTTACTGTTTGATGATAATTATAATTATTGCCATTAATAATGTATATATATTATGCCTACCTAGTAGTAATATTATATATTAAATATAAAAATATAATTTTTTTGTAATAATATTACGCGATATAATACGATAGGTATCCTCTTTTATCTTCCCTTGGAGTTAGACCATTAGTGAATTTAGATTCTGTGGTTAAAATTTAATTTTCAAATAATTTATATAAAAGAGATAACAATGAAAAGTTTTAAATACATTAACACATTTCAAACATTTTTACCTGTGAACAAGCTAGTTTTAAAGTTCTAAATTGCTATAATTAAGTTTTAAATCGTTTTTTACGTCTCCTGAAAAATATGACGTTTTGGAGTTAGACCGTTAGAGCCTTTAGATGACGATATTCATTTACTTTTAAAAACCTAAACTTAAAAATTGTGCAAAAATTAAAGCAAAAATGTAATTTTACTGCAAAATTTTAATTTTACAATTTCTTCTTAATTTCAAGTACCGACAACCGGTGAATAATTTTAACTATTTTTCCCAGAAAAAAAAACGCATAAGGGCGGATTTTTTTTTTGCAACTTCGTGGAATGAAATTTACATTTTTAGGTTACTTTTTCATAATGATCGAAAATAAATGGAAATCGATTATAAAAATAATAAGATTATCAAAACCTTAAAACTTATCCGAAGTTTTTCGCGTGAAAGTAAGTGCGGTGGAACCGTACCATTTTCAGTTTATTTGTTATTTAACTATCTTCGTATTATTGGAATGAAGAGTAGGATCATTCTTTTAACATAAATAAATATACTATAATATGGCACTTTTTACCATAAATAAATATGTATTGGAATATACAGGGTGTCTCAACGAAGCCGACTCGGTCGATATATAGTAAAGTATCCACTTTAGAGAAAAACTTTAATGGGAAAAGTTGTATGGTTTTAAAAAACGTACATTTTAAAAATATTTTAAAATATACAGGATGGTCCTCTTAGGGTAACATCTGACTTATTTTCTTTTTAATGGAATGGTATATTTTTTATATTGCCTACTTATTTCTCAATTAAATGCCTTTATTTTGACATCATATTGTATGGGTCTATTGTGTATAGTTTTTGAGATATATTTTTCTTTTTGAGAAAAAATACATTTTTAGTGATAAGATAAAACCTTCTCCAATTTTTTTATTTTTTCTCAAAAATTCATAAAATTTTGCAAGCTTATCTTAAAAGGGTGAATCTAATTACAAAATAAAATATTTTATACAGAGCGTTCAAAATAAATATTTAAACTTTTGGATTTTCAGACATAGAAAACACCATTTTTTTAAGGGAATATTTTTTTTATTCACTCGTTAAATGTACAATGAAATTCTGCATTAAATGATACAAGATACTTTATAGATCCCTTTCAAGTATTACGTAACGCAAATTTCGATCATTTTGGACACCCCCCCCCCTTGTAACGCTATTTTCTTATACCATTAACATGGGCGTAACACTCCAAAATGACCCCCCCCCAGGAGCGTTACGTAATACTTGAACGTTCCCTTAGCGGTTTTTAAAATAATTGAGTTTAAAAAAATAAAGTTTTCAATTTTAAGAATTTTAATTATTTTTTTTTAATAAGAAGGCCGTGGATTTTTTTTAATAATTTTTACTTTAGGATAATAATTTTGTTAAAATAATTTATACAAAAAAAATAACTAACTTGTATTCAACGATAACGAGAACTATCTCTAAAACTCGAGTCCGTTAATGAGTTGACTCCACGATGTATTGGTTTTGGCGCTATCTACTGGCTCGCATAACCATAAGACATAGCTTGGGGCATATCCACAGGCTCGCATAACAAGCATAGTACATAAGAATGCGATACCGTGATTGGCTTACAAGATACATAATGGCACATCAAGCCAATCACGGTTAAATAGACAATTTAAACTCTTTAAAATGACTTATCAGAAAACCTAGGGTTCTGTTTAAAATATTGTCCCCCTAGCGCACCTTACTAAATAAAAAATTGAAGAATATAATAAATGATAGTCTTTGTTGTGTGATATACATATTCCAAATTAAAAGTTTATAGCTCGTCCCGTTTAAAAGTTACGGGGGGTGTACCATTTAAAAGAATAACCCTGTATTACCACAGCCCTGACTGTGATATAAACCAATATGTTTTTAAGTAAAACTTAACCTTTTAGTGTGTACCGTAAGCTTCCGGAAGGCCTATTTTTATCTTTTGCCATATATCTCAGTATATATAAATATATTATCCTTTTGCTTTCCAATTTTTTAACCTACATTCCAGAATACAAAGTCTGTTGAGTGAAATAAAATTTCAAATTCTTGCACAACAATACAAGGTCGTAGATGAGGGGGGTAATGGGGGTAATTACCCCCCCCATAGGCATGGGCGCCCATTTTGTTTGCAGGGCGCCAAGTTTGGTAGAAACCGTCAGAGTCACAGTTCTTTTTCTTGTTGGTATTTTTTGGACGCCAAGTTTGGTAGAAACCGTCAGGTACAAAGCTTTTGTCTTAGGTTATTTTTTTGGGCGCCGTCATTTTTTTTGTAGGGGCGCCACGTTTGGTAGAAACCGTCAGGGACAAAGCTTTTTTTTTTCTTGATGGCATTTTTTGGGGGTCAATTTTTTTTTTGTAGGCGCACTAAGCTTTATTTTAGGGTGTTTTTTATTTTGCTAGGGGCACCAAATTTGAGGCATGAAAGGCCGGCCCTGAGTATTACCCCCCCCCCATAGAAGAAAAAGATCTACGCCCTTGCAACAATATCCTTAAGATTTAATAAGAAAATAATAAATACTGTAGGATCAGTACTGATCTTAGGATATAAAATTATTCATACTCAGCGTAAAACCTGTGGACAGTTTTGAAAATACAAAATATTAGCCGGCACCGGCGAATAGGTACCATAAATGCGAGTGGCAGCGAACGTTTTAAGACCCACTGAATGCCAATCAAGTATTTTTTTATTTCCATCACGTATAATTTTTTTCAGACATAAGCCATGTCAAAAATCTCATTCTTTAACATAAAGTGTATAATTTTTAAGTTATGGACATTGGTCTACATCAACATGATCAAAAAAAGCCATTTGACACATTTTTATAAAAATCGAAACAAAAATAAAATTTTGGACCACCCTAATGGCGAGGAAATTGTTTTTTTTAATTTTTTCGTTATTTTATTCGAAATCAGCGGTATCAAAATTAGTCGTATTCAAAAATTGAGAATTTTGTCCCTGTTTTTTGTTTTCCTGGCCCAAAACCCTGACGTGATGGACAAAATGGAAGTTGTATTCGAAATCAAAATAACTAAATTAGCCAAAATCAGCTGTCAGATCAAAATCCAATTTCAAAACTTGAAAATTCGTTGGCCTGTGTAATTAGATATGTTTACCTATTATTAGACATGTTTACCTATTATGTTGCCTTGTATATAACTTCTTAACTGATAATTTCCGAAATTCAACACTTCAAACTCTGGCCGAATGAAGACTGCGAGGTGACCTTATAGAAACCGATAGAAACGTTAAAATTCTTATTCATGATTCTTATGTACAATGCAATAATCATTCATATTTTATTGACGTGATGTGACGGATTAATCCATTCTGTTTGCACATACCTTTTAATACTCATCGATTCAATAGAAATATTTACAGATAGATAAGAATGAGTGTTTTCACAGAGAAGGAGGTAGTCTACATACGATAAACTGGGGATACTCTGATTCCACGGTACAGTATGATCATCACTTGTTTTAAAACGAGAATTCTTGTTTGGCTTGATCTGACATCAAAAAAGTATGATTAAAGTATACCCTGTGGTCCAGATATTCCCAGTTGACAGTACCCAATTTACATTTTAATTTTCTCTATAAAAAAGGTTTTTACGCCTTTACCCCATTCCGATTCTTATCAAAAACAATTCCAAGAACCTATGGCCAGACTGCAACTACACTCTCATCAAACCTATTTACGGTTTAGGAGTGCCGTGAACTCAAGATGTTCTTGATTTTCGTGGTCACAGATTTTTTGAATAGACTAACAGATCGACAGACACGATTTTTTTTCGCGGAAATAATTTTTTTTGTAGGTATATAAAACGTCAAGAAACGTAAAAAATCAATAAAAAGTTTTTTTACTAACTAAATGCTTCCATCGGGATATGATTTGCAAAAACAGTATAGACACTAACTTGTGTGACACAAGTGTGTTGTTACACATAATATGTATAAGCAAGGTAATTTCAGTTTCAGTTTTATTTTAGAAATAATATTCTAAAGCTTGTTGTTTACTGTTTTGTCCACACCTAATAGTATTGTAAATATTTGAATTTGTTCTAAAAATAAAAAAGTTAATTAATTTTTAATAGGAACTCACTATTTCCTATTTCTAAATTTACGGGGCCCGCTTGTACAGGCTGATCCAGAACTCCCGCCCTCGTCATTTTTCTCGAAAATGGTAAGGGATATTACCTGTACTACAAGTTAAATACCGAACGACGCTTTCATAATAATACTTGTTGGCCCTGTGGCGACCTCTATATTTTTTTCTCATGGTAAGCGATTTTTTATTTATGAAATTAAAAGATCTTTAAATAAGAATAGTTCACCTAGTTATAGGCTGTCAAAATTTACTTAATGAATTGTTCCTAATTTTTTAACCATTGCAGATTTTCAAAAAGTTTTAAATATGTTACTACATACTAATTAATTTTAATAGGCAAACAATTTAAAAAAGTCCTAAGCGCCATGTTAGGATTGGTGTAGTGGACTACCGCGTCGTACTTGACGAGTTTAATACCCAAATAGCGTGAGTTCGATTCTCACCGGCGCCGATTTGCCTTTTTCAGTTAATTAATAATTGAAATTTGGCGAATGAGTAAGTGAAGCGGACACTCCCTATAAATTGGTTCGAAAGTCAATTAAAGCCGGTGGTTCCCGCTACTACTAGCCCACACAAGTCCTGGACTTAGGGAACGCAAATTTTGATCATTTTGGACTACCACCCCTCCCCCCCCTCCCCGTAACGCTATTTTCCTATACCATTAACATGGGCGTAACACTCCAAAATGACCCCCACCCCCCCCTATGAGCGTTACGTAATACTTGAACCCCTTAGGGGATGCTTAATTAAGTAGAATAGTAAGAGGTTAAACACAAATGTAATGTAATTATGAAAGCGTCATTCGGTATTTAACTTGTACAGGCAAAGTACTGTCGTTGATATACTTTGGTACAGGTGAGACTATAAACCGTGGTTCCTGAATTTTTTTTATATCCCTTACCATTTTCGAGGAAAATGACGAGGGCGGGAATTCTGGATCACCCTGTACCTAACTTGGCTGCGTAAAAACATACATAAAAACTTTTTTATAGGTGCCTAAATTAATTGGTTTTCTAATTGATTATTGGGGCCCAGCACTGTAAAGTAGTAATCAATTAAGTCTTTTTCGGCGTATTTTGGCTCGCTGAAAATAAATTTTATGTTAGATTTGGGTCCATATCCTTTAGAAATAGAAAATGTTCTGGGTTTATCGCAAAAAAATCTATATTTTCTACGAGTAAAAAAACTGTGACTTGACTGAGCAAATCTGACATCAGATCTGATGTCAGATCTGCAGATTTGTTTCCAGGGAGCCAAAATATACACGGTGTTTGCAGTCTTTTGACATTTAATAAACGGGATGATTCTACATTATAAAACATGAAAAACCACCAAAAGAAATAAGCGCTAAGGGAGCTACGGTCCTTCGAAGATGGACATATTGAATAGGGAACAAAAAAAACACCAATAAAATTTTAGTGCTGCAGGGCGATTCATTAAAACTAAGCAAAAAAGTATTATTCACCGAAACACCAAAATTTATTAATAAAGGAGTAATAGCCTTTTAAAAAGTGGTTGCACAAAATGTTGCTTGCATTTTTTCTGAAAACGGTTGCTCCTACATTTTTATGTATTTTTACTCAAGGAATCTATATTTTTTTACAAAAAAAAAAAATACATAAAAAAGTTTGGGGCAAAATGTGTTAAGCCTCACACATTTTGTCCGTCTAGGCACGCCTCTGGATAGATTAAAAAAAAATAAATTAGTATAAAATAATTTCCCTTATTAATACTACTGTACACGCAAAACCTCGTCGCTCTAGGTCAAAGGGTACCAGTGTTATTAATTAAAAACCTTTTTTTAGTACAATTTTGAAGAGTCGTAACTCTCTTAGGGTTCATTTCCAGACCTATGTTCATATGCTGGTATTTCATGTTTTGTAATGTAGAATCATCCCCTTTATTTCCCGCCAACAGACTGCAAACACCGTATATAAAAAGACCAATATATGGGTCGGGTCCATAGTCGGGTATCTTTGAAGAAAATCGATTGAAGGGTGGGCATCAAAAAGGAATTATTTCTGGTTTGGACTTTTTGGAATTGGAAGGAAGAAGAACGAATCATAACTATGACTTTTTAATCTCTAATAAAAACGCCAAAAAAGACTGATCTACCTTCAGTGGACCATCTGGTGTATTCTATTCTAATAAAATTTAAATTATTTTTCAAGAAAATAATATCTACTTGCCTCAAATAGAAAAATTTAATTTGAAATAGGAAAATCTAATCTAAAATTATTGTTATTATTAACGGTGTGCGATTTTCTGAGTTTTCAGTTACAGATAGAAGCGGAAAACAAGCCGTGAAGTTATACCATGCATCGCATTTTATAGTATACTCTAAGGGATAAACCGCTGAAAAAAAAAATTGCCACTAAATTCCTTCTCGGAGATAATCCCTTAAGATTTCCTTGGAATTTCCTTCAAGATAACCTGGACAAAAAAATCAAAATAAAAGTTCACAAGTTTGGTAAAGATGAGATTTCCTAGGATTTTCTCAAGAGATTACCTTCAAACATAAAAAAATCAACAATTGTTTTTTTTTTATTTTGTTTTTGTGAAAAACGAAAAATTTTTGGAATTTTTTTTTCAAAAAAACAAAAAAAAAGATGCAAACCAAACTATTTTTTTTTGTAATAAGATATTAAAAAAAAAAACGAAAAAATAAAAAAAAGTAAAATATATTAAAAAAAAAATTTTTCATTTTTTTTTTAAATTTTTTTTTGCGAAAAACGAAGAAATTTAAAAAAATGATAGTTCTTTCATTTTTAAAAAAAGTTTAAACCCCCATAACTTTTTTGATTGTTTGATTTTTCCTGAAAATTTCAAGTCGATCGGATTATTCGTTCTTGAGTTGAGACGGGGAGACGGCCAAAAAAATAGGTTTCTTATTTTCTCATAAAACAAATTTATATCCAAGAATTTTTTGTCTAGGACGATTTTTGAATGTTTTAGAAAATTCAAAACTACCGTTTAATACTATTCTAGCGCAGGAGCTGTGAATAGTTTTATAACAGTAAAACTCATCTCCAACTTTCAGTCATGGTTTGCTGTGAGTCTGACGTCATAGTGTGACCTAGATACGACGTGGACCCCAAGAGCTGGGCGTCGAATCCACCCTACAGTGACGTATTCTCTTAAGCCCGTGACGTCACACCCTAAAATAGCTTGATTAGACTGGGCATTAAATAGTTCAGCCATTCCATGATGACGGACCGTACCATTCGTACAATATCTTATCAAATATTTAAAAAAAAAGTATCAAAAACTAAAACTGATATAAAAGCTAGTATGAAAAATAGAAAGTGGACGTTGTCCGCAACTTTGCCTTAGGGGGTTCAAATTTTTCACACTAGGTGGTGCGATTTGGTAACTTTATAAGGATTTTTATGGTAAATAAAGCATAGTGCTTTAAGCACCGGAGATAAATTGGTCTCTGAAAGCACATTGGCCAATCCTAAGATGAAAATTCCCTATAAAGTTACCAAATCGCACCACCTAGTGTGAAAAACTTGAACCCCCTAAGGCAAAGAATACGATTAATGGCTGCCATTCATATTAGCCACTCGTTCGGACACTATTCCTGTTCCCCCACTTCTCTAGTTCATTGTGACGGACGCTACAAAAAATGGAAGTGGAATAAATCTATTTTATGTTTGCCCGAATATTAGCAAACTGGTTAAAAATTAAATTCAAACTTTATTATACACGGTGTATTTGAAATAGGGTCGGAAATTTTAACAGATGATTCTACATCATAAAATATGACAAAAAGTTCCTATAAACATATGTCTAAAAATGCGTCATAAGGGAGCTACGCCCCTTTGAAAGTGTCTAAAAAAATCGGTTTTTATTTAATAACTCAGAAACCCTTTGAGATATATCAACCAGGTGTTGCACGTCAACTAATCCTACCAAGGCCTGTTTTTATGTGTTATTTTCATGTACTTATTTCAACCAGGGGTGTGCAAAACGGGGGGGGGGCTTATCAGTTTTTTGTCCCAAACTTTTTTCTGTGTAACTTTTTTGCAATTTTATTTTTGAAATATGATTCCCCAGAGCAAAATACATAAAAAAGGTACTATTGTTGTAATACTGTAGGATTAACCGTTTTCGAGAAAAATTCATTTGAAGGTGAAATTCCACGGTTCGAGGACGAAAAATTAAATACTAAAATATTGAAAACCATAATTTTAATGATGTAGGGCGAATGTACATTAAAAACTAAGAAAAAAACCTCATATACAGGTACTTCCAAAAATGAATCCTAATCGAGCTATGGTCTCCTAAATATGCACCATTTTTAAAGGGCTATGGTAGCTTTAAAAGCGTTTTTTCGACCTACATGTATGGAAACTTTTTTTCTTAGTTTTTGATGTAGAATAACATTGCATCATTAAAATTTTGGTTTTCGACATTTTAGTATTTAATTTTTAGTCCTCAAACCGTGAAATTTCACCTTCAAATGAACTTTTCTCGAAAACGGTTAATCCTACAGTATTACAACAAGAGTACCTTTTTTATGTATTTTGACCTGAGGAATCATATTTCAAAAATAAAATTGCAAAAAAGTTACCCAGAAAAAAGTTTGGGACAAAAAACTGATAAGGCCCCCCCGTTTCGCACACCCCTGGTTTAAATAAGTACGTGAAAATGACATACAAAGATGGGCCTTATTAGGATTAATTTACGTGCAAAACCTGGTTAATATATCTCAAAGGGTTCCTGAGTTATTAAATAAAAACCGATTTTTTAGCCAATTTCAAAGGGGCGTAGCTCCCTTAGGACGCATTTTTAGACATATGTTTATAGGAACTTTTTGTCATATTTTATCATGTAGAATCACCTGTTAAAATTTCCGACCCTATTTCAAATACACCCTGTAGTATGCTACATGACGGATGCTACAAAATTCCACCAAAATTTTAATCTTTTTTTTTCTAATTTATCTTAAAGAAACAAAAACAACAACTACAATTTGAATTAAAAAATTCTAAATTTAACATTAAAATACAGCACTACTTAAATAAAACACATGAATTATAACTGGAATTTTTGTTTGGCCGGTTTGAAACAAACTGTAATTTAATTTCGTAAAAAAGTGTTTCCATTGGATAAATTTTGATTAATTTTGTCAGGGTGCGTTCATGCTGCGTAAAATATAATTTAATTGGGATATTAATGAAAAAAAGATTAATTTTAAATAAGAAATGTAAAATTTAGACCTCAACAATTATATTTTGCCTCTGCCCGAATAGATACCCTGGATGCTCTGAGACGCAAGTTGCTCGCCTCTTTTGTGAAGCGGCTACTCTCCAGTCCTAATGTTTTCCTAAAAGCGTTTGTATCTTCGGACTGCTTTTGGGTTTCTGCACAAATCGCCACTTGGCGACGCCTTTGTTTCTTACAAGTGACCTAATCATTTTATTTATTTATAAATTATAATTATTTTGTTTTGCTTTATTTTTATTTTTAATCATTTTATTATTTTGTAGTATATGGCCATTATGCTGTAATAAAATTATTATATTTCTAAATAATAATGTGACATATGAACAACTTTTTTTTACTTTGGTTTTAAATTCTATGGAATGGCTGAGTTACTACTTCAGTAATGATGATGCATTTAATTTTTAGATTATTTTTGAGATTTTAATTATTAAATTCTTAAGTTTATGATCAATAGAGGTCTGTACAACTAGAATTATGAAACCGAAGACGTCTACCCTATCTCTATCTCATTTGTGCACGGCACACCACTACCAACTTAAATAAATTAAAAAAATATTGCATTTTTTTCAATTTTTATCAACAATTACCGTTGATTTTTGTAAATAAACCTAAAGAAATGAATATTTTTTGCTAAGAAATAAAACTGACGATTTAATAGTAAAATAAAGAATGAAATATAAATCCTATTAATTGTTCTTAGGTTGGTTGCTTAATCTGTTTATTTATTTACAAAACATAATCTCAAATATGAAAAGGTAAATATGATTTTATTTAACGTTTATCATATTTATTATTAACTATATATTATTATTATGTATTTTAATATCGTTACCAGTTTCTACATTTCAAGAAATTAATTTTATGACGAGCGTTATTTCTGTTATAGCTACCAAATGCCAAGATGTTTTTACAAGGGTTGCAAAAGTCCAAACGAATTTCGCCTAGGCTTTAAATCTAAGGTATAAAGAAAGAACTTTGGTAAACAATATTTAAATATCAAAATTCGTAAAAGTACTATAATAGTCAATAAAAACACAATATTTAGTAAAACACACAAAAAACTGAAATCAAAACAATATCAAACGCAGCTCACACAATGACAGTGGCTAACGAAAATGGCGTTACTGACAGTGCAGCCAACATAAAAGCTAGTAGATTTTTTTTTCTTTATGTTGGTGATATTACTTCTATCCTTTTTGGGTAGAACTTTTGTCCCTGTCTAATCTAAATGGAGAAATCTCCATTTGCATGTATCTGGAAGCCCTTATCATTATTATACTAGTATAATAATATACGATTCACAGCGCCTGCGCTAGAACAGTATTATACGGTAGTTAATATAAATTTTTTAGGTAGTACTTTTTTTTGTTTAAGTTTATTCAAAATATTTGCGTCCATTTCAATTAAAATTATGTGTCGTTAACAGAAAAAGCGGGGTAGGTATGATGTAACACGTACATGTAACAAAGTTTTAATTACCGAACAAATTTCCTATGTCCCCTTTAACTATTTCTATCAAAGTACGTCATGAAAAATTTTCACGTTACTGAATTTATGTTTAAACTTGGTTTATCTAATTATACTTGAACATGGGCTGATGAGATCTACTTTCTCTAGAGGAAGTACAGCGGGCACAAAATTACGGTCTCGGGCTCCAGGGCTTTATCTGAATGATACGTTAAACATATTATGTTTATTTAATTAATTTTTATTTTAGTCGTCAATTTTTTCCTATGTATTTTTCATTTTTTTCAATTTTGTCTTCAGGTCAATCTATAAGATAGATATCGTCGGTTTAGAGTGTTAACCTGCTAACTCTACTTTTGGACGAATTGTCGTTTTTGATACCGTTCAAAAGAGGGCACTTAGTTACACCATCTGCAAAAAACAGGCAACTCTAACCTCTTTCCAAATATAACTTGATGCTAGTCGAAAATCTGCTCACTCCGCCACTTCCAGCATTTAATACAAAGGTTTTTATTTTTAAAATGATTGCTTTTTGATGTCGAAGACAGTATTTTGTACTTTCATTTTCTAAAATAAAAACCTTTGCAATAATTGCTTTATTTTTTGAAAAAACTTTACCTAAAACCTGCCAACTCCTTAATGGAGATTTGTCTCAAAGGTAGAAAACCTGCCATCTCCTTTTTAATTCAATAAAAATCAAGCCCAAATTAATTTTTTTGTAGTTGATTTTTGTTTTAGAGGAAGCTTTTTTTTAGTTATGAAAATATCAACATTTCTGGTACGGACTAGTCATGTTTTAACCGGTTTTTAACCGGTTTTTAACCGGTTATTGCTTTCGAGTTTTAACCTAAAACTGGTCTGAGGTAATTTTGGCAACCGGTTAACCGAAAACCGATTATTGGCTATGGTTTTCCATCTCTACGCGGCGGACCGTGCTCATCATACACACTTGTCACATTGTAGCCACTGGCTGTAGCACCACATTTCACCACACAAAAACACTGTGCTCCTTTAAATTCTAAGAGATTGGTCGGCTCTTTTGCGAAATATTCTCGTTAATCATAACTGTCAGTGTCTCATTCACCGAGAAAGGCTCAAATGGCCTGAAACTATGTCACGTGACTGCGGGGATAAGTTATAAATTACTGTTTCCACCGCATTGGCCTACATTTATCGCATTTTTTTGTCGTTAGATAGAATTACCATCTTTATATTATCGATTATTACTCTGCCTGTTATATATCTTAGAAAAAGTTTGCATCAGTTTAATAGTCGCAACTTTTAAAATAAACTGATCAAAAAAAGTTAAGGATATTTTGGTTTCTCTGAGAAAAAATAATCGAAAAAACAAAAAATGGCCCGCCGCTGTCTCATTATTTTGTTTAACTGTATTGAACATATATGGGACATGATCGTCAACCATATTTTCATGACGTAAGGAAACTATCAAGTTCTTCCGGATTTATGGGATCAAAAATCAGTTAAATCGTTTAATTTTTTAGTAATCTTAAAGGAATTTGCGAGGAAATCTCAAGGGATTGCCTCCTAGAAGGAGTCAGGTGTAGATTTTTTTAGCAGTTTACTTCTCGTATTTGTATAACTATGGAGAAAAGGGTGTGAAATTCTCTCATGAGTCGTCAGACGATTAAAGCGAACACACAAGGGAAATGACGACCCTTTGCCCCAGATACATTTACCTACAGGGTGATAAGTAACTGACATGCCAAAATTTAAGAGGTGATTCTACATTCAAAAATATGGAAAAAAGTTCCTATAAAGGCTGGTCCGGAAATGAGTCCTACGGGAGCTACGGCCCTTCGAAGATGGACATATTGAATGGAGAACAAAAAACGCACCAATAAAAATCTTCATTTAAAACTAAGAAAAAAATATTTTTCACCGAAACACTCAAATTTAATATTTAAGGAGTATTAATAGTATTTTAAAAAGTAACATTTTTGGTGGCACAAAATGTTACTTCCTCTTAATTGCATATTTTTTTTAACGGTTGTTATAGTGTTATGCTATATCACATTTTTATGTATTTTTACTCAAGGAATCCATATTTTTTACAAAAAATCCAAAAAAAATACACATAAAAAAGTTTGGGGCAAAAATTTAAAGAATAGAGTAAAAAAGTCTTATTATAAGATTGTAATTAGAACAACCTTAAATCAACTGAAATAAAAAAATATATAAACTATTTTATAACTCAAAAAATATCCAAAATAGTATATTCTGTAACAAGTATTGAATATGCATTCTTAGCCTGTTCCAGACATTTAAATTCATTACAATTAATTGTCACATATCCGCACATATCTTATCTATGGTGCCCATTCCATCACAGAAAATAGAAATTCTGTTATTGAAAATCACACCGGCCCACAAAAAAAAGTTGTGTATGCTGGGGTTGAGACCCACCTATTCTTATGTATTTTGGGATGCTAAACACGAATCTGTCATAAAAAAGGCACTTCATGGGTTAATTTTTTTTGCTACACTGAAATTTCAGACTAATAATATGAGATTTTCACCATTTTAGACAGTTTTTTCAGTGTAGCAAAAAAATGAGCCCTTGAGTTGCCTTTTTATGTTAGATTCATGTTCAGGATTCCAAAATAGTATTTTGAAAATACATAAGAATAGGTGGGTTCCCAGGTGGGTCCCCAGTACCCAAGTAACACAAGTAGCTTTAAAGTGTCTCTTACTACGTATCCGTTGTTAAATTAAAGCTAGTTTGGCTGTAACAGCTTTCTGTAAACGAGATTTGAAGTGGTTTTAGCGATAGCATTTGGCCAATTTAGGAGAGTCATTATAATATGGTTGCTATGAGTATTTCGCGTATGCTGGAATATCGATTTTACAAACATTCTAAAGATAGATAACAGCTATATTCTGTATTTTCTTGTTGCCAACAGAAAACGATAAAAAAATCTAAATTTTTTATTACTTTAGGGAATTTAATAATATAATATTGTCATAAGCTTTACTTTGTTCTCTGTTCACGAAATATCTTTGTTAGATAAAATAACAATGTATTATTCATTGTGTTAGCATATGGACTTTTACAAATTCTTTGACACATAATTTAAGTGCGAATAAGATAATATTGTGAAAAGTGATGATCAAAACTTGTTATATTTCACGCCCTCCAAAAGTAGTGAAGATTAGTTAAAATAAATTGTTGTTAATAAAGTTTTATTTTTATTTTTTTATTTATTTTTCTTTATACGCGGTCCGAAAATTTTCAATTAAACGGTTCTAAAATGCATTAAATTTCTATTATTTTTGATTGTTTTAAGATAGTTTTAAAGTATATAAAAAAGAACACAAATAGCTGTGGTTTTATTTTGTACTATTTATTGGCTACGCCAAGTTGATTATAGCTATTACAGTGGATGTAAAATGTTAAGAACAGCTTAATAAAAAATCCTAAATGCAGAAAATTAAATTACCGATATAAACCTAAATGCTGGTTTAAAATGCGAGGTACAGCCAATTTAAGCTGTAAAATCTAAGCGTGTTACTTGGGTACAGACAACTTTTTATTTTTTGTGGGCCTGTGTCATTAAAGAATAGCGCTACTATTCTAAAGTATACTTAAGACTATAGTCGTAGAAAAAGATAATATCTTGTTTTTCTAAATCCAATTACCTACAGTAAACTATTTATTTTTGTTCTGCTGTTTACTACTCAAGCAGTGAAAATTATTTGCCTAGTCGATGAAAAAATAAATAGTGAATGTAAGATTTCGAGGGAAAGTGAAAAGGGGATTTCCTTTAATAAAAAAAACATCTATTTTTACAAAGTTGATACTTAAGATGCCTGCATTTAATCAATATTAGCTATAAATAAATTATTAACACAATATGTTGGGTTAAAAACTGCATTTATTTTATTACTTAATTTTTTACTCTATTTATTTCGTTAATCTGTGGCAAATTCACATGGAACGGCTCCGTTAGATGTACATTGCAATCCAAAAGACACCCCCTCCTTAACTTTTGAAAGAGTTGAGATATCCACTTAAATAAGACAAGTTTTAGTATTTTTTGCATATATTTCATGTTTTTACCTTTTAAATTATGGGCAGGGAGGTAGGTATAAGGGGTATTTTTTGTGGCCTCCATCTTCATAAAAGACATAGAAAGGGCATTTACAATTAATATTTTTTCAACCAACCTATTTCTAAATGACTCATAATGTGTTTTTATTTTTTTTGTATATTCTCCGACATGTGTTCTATTAATAATGTATATTTAATGTTTTTAATTATAGTAAATTATAGATATTTCCGATATAAAAAGCTACTCTATTCTATTTTCAAATAATACAGAGAGCTAAAATATAAATAATAACACTAAGTTTTATGCACTAGCGACGTTTCGTCTTTAATCAAGACTTTATCAAGCTTAGGATACTGAAAACACTACATTTAACATACATTTTATTTAAATAAACAATTACGAACAATAAACAAAACTATAGAACCGTACACGTAGACAAATTTCACATTAACAGTTAATTTGAAATATGTCTACGTGTACGGTTCTATAGTTTTGTTTATTGTTCGTAATTGTTTATTTAAATAATATTTATGTTAAATGTAGTGTTTTAAGTATGCTAAGCTTGATAAAGTCTTAATTAAAGACGAAACATCGCTAGTGCATAAAACTTAGTGTTTTTATTTAAAGTCCTAGTCCCGATATTTGTTTATTAATATAAATAATACAGGGTTATTTAGAAATAGGGTCATTAATTTTAAGGTTAAGGCTAAAAAATTTGGTCTTTATTTATTTACTTATTTTTTATTTATTTATTTATTTAAAACCCAGAAATTATCTAAAAAATTTGGTCTTTATTTAATAACTCAGTAACCCTTTAGACACAGCAACGAGATTTTGAATGTAAACTAATTTTAATAAGTCCTATCTTCGTATATTATCCTCATGCCCTTATTTTGACCAGGGGTGTGCGAAACTCCCCCGCCTTATCAGTTTTTATCCCAAACTTTTTTCTGTGTAACTTTTTTGTGATTTTATTTTAGGAATATGATTCCTCAGGTCAAAATACATAAAAAAGGTACTCTTGTTTAAATAATGTAGGATTTACGAAAAAATTCATTTTAAGGTAAAATTTCACGGTTCGAGGATGAAGAATTAAATACCAATAAGTTTAAAACCAAAATTTTATTGATGCAGGGCTATTCTATATCAAAAACTAAGAAAAAAAGTTTTCATACATGTGCATTTTTAGTAGACCCTTATGAATTATTTTTGGAAGTACCTGTATATGTATTTCTTTTTCTTAGTTTTTGATGTACATTCACATTGCATTATTAAAATTTTGGTTTTTAACATTTTAGTATTTATTTTTAAAATTTAATTTTTCTCGAAAACGGTTAATCTTACAGTATTACAACAAGAGTACTTTTTTTATGTATTTTGACCTGAGGAATCATATTTCAACAATAATTATTTTTTTATAGTGGGATATCCCTTTTAATTGTTACATCAGACATGTCCTTCTTTGAGCAAAGTTTCTTTTTATTGCATAATTAAAGTGGCAGAATTATCACTCAGATAACGCTGTGACATCATTGTTAAGTAACAATTTGCTAACATTGTCAAGTTTTTAATTTTTTATCATGTTTACTCTTTGTCAAATAATTTTGGGCTTTATTGCTTTAATCAAGAAGCGAAAATTAAAAACCTATATTTATTAATTGGACTTACCCCATCAGGATTATGCCGGTAGGGAGGACCTGTTCCACAAAACTCTACCAGGACGTCCTGGAGTTTCTTTGTTGAATCTAGAATAAAAACAGGCTATTTTGTAGAAAAAAAAATATATACAATATATATATATATACAATATGTATTTTCTTCAGCGAAAAATTGGGCCGAAAAATAATATCAAGACAAAGTTTACTTTTGAGCTGAAGAAACAGAAGTTTTTTACTACAATTCAGCTTAATCTGACCTTTTGCAATCAGATGGAGCGAAAATGAACAAAAATTAGCAATATTCCGAAAACAATCCGAAAAAACAATTTTTCGGTAGAATTAATTAGTAAACTAGTGCTTACAGGGTATTAAATTTAAAGAGTAAGACGAGGGGTTTATTTATTGAAAAAAAAGTGTACAAGGATTGTGAGAATCGAAGGATTGTGGAAGTAGGTCAAAAAGATTGTGAAAGATTGTAAAAAATTTTAATGAAGATTTCTGAAGATTTTGGGAAGATTTCAGATGATTGTGGAGGATTCTGGAGGATTGTAGATGATTGTGGAGGAAGGAATTGTCAAGGATTCTAGAAGATTGTTGAAAAAGTACAAGGATTGTCCCATAAATAAACCCCTTGGTGTAAGACATCTAGACATATATTTTATTTTTATTTGTGATCTCCACTTGTGAATGTCGGTGAAATTAACCGAGATATCAGATGAAGGGTACACTGTAACAAGGAATGATGTGAATTTACTATACACTAGGTGAGACGTTTCGGACCCATGTAGTGTATGGTAAATTTTTTCGTGCGATGTAAATATTGTGTAATATTTTATTATATCTAATGTGATATTGTAAAATTACAATATTTTTGATAAAAAGTTACATTATTCATATGGTAATTTTGCAATTTGTATAAAATATTACATAATTAACTTTAAAAAATTGTATGAATTAATTTTTATTGAAAAAATCAATGTCGTCACAGAATGTGAGAACAAAGATGCCAATAACCAGTACCTCCTCTCTTCTCAAGCAAACATTAACACGTCTGAGCATGCTAATAAAAAGCCATTAACAGGCTTCCTCCGATGTTCCATTCTTGAGCAGCAACAATTAGCTCCTAAAGGGTAAACGGGGGGTTATCTCTATTCAAAATGGCCTTTTCTAGCAAATCCGATACGATCTCACAAGGATTCATGTCAGGTGAGTTTGATGGCCGGTTCATTCTTTCAACATTTCCTTGCTTTAGCAAATTGGTAACACTTTTTGTGCTGTGGGGAGTGGCTTTATCGTCCATAAAAATTAAATTTCGTTTAGCAATGGAAGAATAATGGTTCAACCATTATGGTTGAATATTGTTTTGGGCGTAAATTGTTTGCTTAAGAACAGGGGAGGACATACTGGTTATTGACATATTTGTTCCTCACATTTTGTGATGACTTTGATTTTTTCCAATAAAAATTAATTGATACAATTTTTTTAATTTAATTCCCGGCCGTGTATTCATTTTATGAAAATAACCTTACATGTGATAAAGAATTTCAATAAAATATAGAACTGAGTCCATATATTTGTTAGAATAACTTTAGTTTGCGTTTCAAATTAATTCGGGGGCCAAGAATTTTGGCGAATATTTCCTCGGCACGAGAAAATTTACCATACACTGAATAAGTCCGAAACGTCTCACCGAGTGTATTATTATTATTATTATTATTATTATAAAAAAAAGAGTTGAGGTTAAAAACCTATTTAACTCAAGTTAAAAAAAAAAGTATTGTAAGTTTACATCAATCCTTGTTACAGTGTAGGGTTCCTGATGTCTTTAAATTTATAGACTTACACGCGGCCAGATCCTGTAACTGCTGAAACTCCTGCGGGGATAGTTTTTCCCACTGCAATGCCATCTTGATTATCTGCCAGGAAAGGAGTCCCTTAAAACTCCCTCCTCTCGATGGCCCAACTAACTTGCTCCACTGGTCATCAGAATGGCTTGAAAATAAAAACCTGGAACAAACAAAAACGAGATTGAAACTAAACACACGGAGAAAAATATAAATTTCGCGCAAAACCTATTTAAGTTGATGCTCCTTTTATGTTCTTGTTTTATGATTGGCAGAATAAATTTAATTCTTTATGTAATCTTGTTTCAAATTCATTGTCAGTCCAAATATTATTTTAATAAAAAAAAAGAATCTATATAATTTTTAAAAAGCAAGTAGGAAGAACAAGAAAAGTCCTAAAAAAGAAAACTAAAGCATCCCCTGGTAGAAATTTAACGTTAGAATAACGTTTTTTATAATGTTGGAAAACTGTATACAAGTAAGTTATAAAATTTGTACAAATGTCCCGCTTTTTAACGTTAGAATCCAATGCTAGTTACAAACGTTAATCTAACGTTAGATTTTTAAGTTAGAAATACGTTATAAGTACGTTTAATTTCTAACTTTCGGAGGGGGTGTGGCCAACTAGGAAATTTCTACCTGCATCATAAAATGTGCGGCTGGAGACAAATTCATATAAATAAATCTTAATATATTTTAGTAATCATAATATTTTTAAACATAATTTTGTTACATTTATTTATAAAATAGCCATCTTTTTAGGTGGCCCTAAATATTTTTCGTGTAATATGCTGTTATACTTCGATAAATACGTTTACCTCTCAGAAAAACTTTATATTTAGTTAGTCAATATTTATTTATACATTCAGAATCTTAATATATTGTTTCAATTCCAGTACAGCGTTACCAGACTTACTATAAATTTGACTTTTGGGGGATATTTTTTTAAACTTATTATAGAAATAATAAATAATTATCAAACCTAGGCACATAGCTGTCTGAAATGAGTGTTTTCTACTATAGCTTACGTATTAATAATGTAAATTTAAAAAATATTTAAAGTTAGAATAAGGTTAGAAAAAGGTTAGAATTTAGTTGGGAAACTAACTGTAGATTTATGTATTTTATAACGTTTTTGTCAAACGTTAGTTTTTAAGGTTAGGTTTATATATTTTATAACGTTTTTGTTAAACGTTAGTTTTTAAGGTTAGATTTATATATTTTACAACGTTTTTGTATAACGTTTGAGACTAAACAAAAAAATGTCACTAATCTAATGTTATGTTAAATTAGATTTATGTACTTTTCTACCAGGGTATTATTCTCGGAATATGCAATATCAGGGGGTTTTTAATATTGCTGATTACAAGTCTGATATCAAAATTAATTTTTACAAAATAGCGGGTCCAATATTGGGGACACTATTATCAAAATGTTGAGATATTTGAGTAAAATTGTCACATCAGGACAATTCCGCCACTGTGTGCCCCTAGCAATGCATTGGCGGTAGTAAATGGGTACCTAATTAAGCATTTATGTACTATCTCTCCATTAACGGAGATGATAATGGTGGCTAATTCAATTAAAATGACAAATTACCATGTCAGAATACACCCTGTAGACACCAATCGATGGTTCAAATATATTCACGAGCAGATATAACATGATACCGTAAATGAGGTAGAACACTCACATTTAATATGCTTAACCAAACCCTGTTAATTAACAATTCTAGTAAACTTGATCCTAATCTATATACAGGGTGTCCTAAAATTTATTATACACTCAATAGTTTACAGTTAAAAAGATTTCATACATTTTAAATTGAAGTAAGTTTAATACACGATCGATTTTTTCCTGGAGTGAGATAAAAAAGTGTGTTACATCGTTGAGTTCATAAAAGCGAATACTTTCATAATCAAAACAGACAAAGACGCAACTAGCTTAAGTCCGCTTAAGTCCGGGGGGCTACGGACCCCCATGTAGCTAAAATAATAAAATTAATAACAAACTAAAACCGCCGGGAGGGGCTAATTTTAATCTGGAGGGGGGGCTTAGTCTACCTGGTTGCGCCGATGAAAATAGATACATGTGTATACACATGAGGACTTGCAGCTCTTGGAAAATATTATAAATAATGATCTCAAATTATACTTTCAGTGGCTGTGTCATAATAAACTCAGTATTAATTTAAATAAAACAGTATATATGGTTATAAATCAACGTTTCAAAGCAAATACCAATCTTACATTAAAACTGAATGATTTAAAATTAAAACAAGTTAGCGAGCACAAATATCTTGGACTGATCATTGATGAAAATCTCAAGTTTGACAAACATATTGCTTCTGTCAAAAACAAAATCATACCTTTAACAGCTGCACTTAGAAGGTGCGCTTCGTATATTAGCGACAAGGCGAAGAAAATGCTATATCACAGTCTAATAGCATCTCATATACAGTATCTCATCACATGCTGGGCAAACACGTCAGAAGTACACCTTGACAAAATACAAGTTTGTCAAAACAAGGCAATAAAAGCTTTATTTGGTTTTCACTTTCTAACACCAACTGATGAAATCTTTGCAGAAACTGGGTTTTTAAACACTATTAGACTACGTGATTATGAACTAACGAAACTCATATTTGAGCTTCAAAATATTATGTTGGTTGGTTTTATATTATTTTAATTAGTTTTATATTATGTTATATTTTTTTTTGTGTAAATTTTAAATTTATTTGTTTATCTATCTATATTATAATATTTGTGATATTTTAAAGTATTTAGCTAGGCCTAGTTACCAGTTTTGTACTGCATTTTAGGTCAGAAATAAATTATTAAAAAAAAAAGATTATTTATTAAACCTATTAATATTACCTACATACACAGAAAAAAAGGATATCTTGAATCAAAGCAAAACGATCTTGAACCAAGGCCGCCATGGCTTTCGATATGTTCAACGCCATGACTGTCTTGGATCAAGTCCGCCGTGATCTTGGCATTTGAGGTCCTAGATTTAAGGACATTTCCTTAAATCAAAGCCACAAACCATTTATTTAAGATCATATTATCTTAAACCAAGACTTGGTGTAAGATAAAGACCCCACAGTCAGGTTCCAGGGTTAATAGAATGGTAAATATTTTGAAAAAATTTCCCACACATGTATAATATTATTTCGCACGCCTATGAAATATGATATTTTCTTACTCTGTTAATCGTGTGAAATTTGGTTTCATAGGTGGTCGTAGGAAAAAGCACTTGTTTTTGAAGAAAAACTTGTTGCAACGCAAAATGATGCTTATAGGTATAAATTATTTAAAGCTACTTACCCGTGAATTTTTTAAGTAAATTTGAAAATCCCCATCGTTTGAGGGTAACAGATACAAATTCGTCCATTTTAAAGCAGATAAAAACAATTATACACCTTTAAAGACAACTGACGGCAAAAAAAAACAAACCTAACTTCTCTCCCGCGCATCTTGAACTACTGCGCAAATTGTCTGCCAGCCAACAATAACAACGGGCGAGTCTACTGTGGAGTGAGGCCGGCAAACTCTTTACCGTAAGACAACAGGGGCTTTGAGTCAAGATAATAACTCTTGATTCTCTGTTACTATTTTAAATGTCATGCATTTAAGGAAAAAATCCTTGACACAAGGATTTTTCTACCAAGAGAATAATTAAAGGAAACCAAAGTCACAGATAATCTTAAACCGAGGATACATGATCTTAAAAGAAGATTATTACCTCGATTTAAGATAATATAAATCCAAGACAATTTATTATCTTCTGCCAAGATAACCTTTTTTTCTGTGTAGTTAATACTGCGATATCGCATAATGCAAAAAATAATGAATGAATATTATTTCATTATTGCTAGATAAATATTATTGATATCATAACTACCAACTATAAAATGCAAATATTTATCTAAATTGGTTTAGATATGGATAATATGGGTCATTTTCAACTGTTATACCCCTTATAAATACCAAACATATACCAAAAAATTAGTTGGGTTATTAACGTGTCCAAAATTTCAAGTTGATCATAAACAGTTTAAAACTTAAGGGGGGGGGGCAGGCTATAGACACGCACTGTATATACTATTCCTTCTTATACTTATAAAATATCTATGCGTAGGCACATAATATGTGCCTGTACATGCCTATGTATATTGTGAATTCAATTTTCCAATACCTCTATAAATAATGTGTTTTAAATATAGAAATGTCAATATATTTTTCCCGACTTGAAATATTTATATATAGATTTATTTTAGGATGTAATAAACTTATTATTATTGAATTGTCTGTGTATGATTGATTGACTTGTAACGAAGCGTCGCGACGGCCATGCTTGTTATCGATACGCAAATAAAAAATGTAACAATGCGGAATTTCATAACAAAAAAACAGCTTTTGATTCGCCAACGTTTTAGCTTTTTTATTTTTCTTTATTAGAAATGTATATCGTTGCATTTCTAATAAAGAAAAATAAAAAAGCTAAAACGTTGGCGAATCAAAAGCTGTTTTTTTTTTAATTTAATCTGATCCGTATCTTTGACTTTCAAACGCACATACAAACATACGTACTTTTTTTTTTCGTTTTTCGCTCAATAATAACAATTATATCTATATTTTGGCACGAGTCAAAAGTAAAACTTAATAGATACCTATGTTTTTCCGGGAAAAAAGACTGATATAAAAATTTTAATTAAGTTTTTAAGAAAAGATATTCAAGTTTCAAATACCGGAAGTCATATTTTAAATAGATCAAAGCCTTGTGGAGTTTACAGCATGATTGTTTTTGTTTATGGCCAGATTTCTTTTGTGTCTGGTTGTATAGCTATATATTTTATATCTCATTAAAAATTTTACCTTTTATTTTCATAAGAACAGTCGTTTTTTTTTACGATATAGAAAATCTTTTTCCCACGACCTTACCAAAAGAGGCAGCTTTTCCATGTGCCAGTTGAAAATATAAAGGACAATTCTGGCTTTAGGGCTAGAAGTCCTAGCCTAGAACCTTAAGGTTTATAATTATGAGAAATGGTCCTGTGCAGAGGACATTTAAAATCCTTCGAGTCGATCCTATGACTAGTTTTTTATTTGCTACGGCCATTTAAAGTAAAAATTGCAATAATTTCATGTTTAATATTTTTCAAGATTAATTGGTAGAAAGAGGAGATAGGGGGTAAAAACCTGGTTTAAGGTAAAGGTTTTAAATTAAGCACCGTTATTCCTTAAGCCAATATTCCATATTTAATGCTAAAATGATCAAAAGTTATAAAAAGTTTGGCCGGTTTACTATTTTTTCTTATACGATACCCTGGCAACAGTATTATAACTAGGGCCGGACACAGCCAGCCCGGGCCCCGGTGCAACTTTTTACCCGGGCCCCCCATTTTTCCAAAACATAATTGTCCCATGCAGGGCCGCAGCTAAGGCACTTGAACGCTGGGGGCTTAAGTTTAAGTTTTTACAAATTATGTTAATTTCTGACTTTTTTTTATTCCATATTTTAAACTTAAGTTTTACAATCTTAACTAATAAAATAAAAAAGTCTTTTACAATTTTTACAATTTTGATGGTACATTTTAATTTTAAAACAGTATTTTAAATTTTATAAAAATGGAACCGCAGGCAAATTCTTTTATAAATTTTACACTTAAGTTTTACAAGCTTGAATTAAAAAAAAAACGCAAATCAGACCTAGCGCTGCAGGCGAAAATTTTAACAAATTTGATAGTTATATTAATTTTAAAACACTATTATTAATATTAGCAAAAAAAAAACTTTTTTTTTAATTTTTGAGTTAGATTTCTACGTTAATTAAAAAAAAAACATTAAATCGTTTTATTTTTTTTGCTAATATATCTTTTCGCTGAACCACTCACATTTTCTCAGTGTATTCGGTTTAATATTGTCTTGTTTTTCATCTCTAGTTTACCACGGTCGAGCGCGCTCAATAAATTTCAAATAGTGTTCGCAGACACATGAGCATAAAAATGTGACAAATATGTGATGAATACAATCATATATCACCCTTAACGAGGATCGTCCGTCCAACCCTATTTTGATACGTTCTGTGTTTACAGCGGAACAACAAAACTATCGGTTTAGGGGAAAGGAGGCGAATTCCGGCCTCCAGGGTAACGATGGCCATTTCAGTTTTATATAATTTTTTCCCTTGTAACTAGTTTGCGTTAATAGTCCATTGTGTAAAATAGTATCGACGCCAAATACTACTATTTAAAACTATACATAGAACTAAATGAAGAAAAAAAACATTTTCCCAGATTTCTAACTTTTAAGGTTTGTTTTCTTTTTTCTTTGTTAGGTATATTTTTTTGTAAAGTTACTAAAGGGGAAATATTTTTTTCTACGATTGAATAGAAAAGTTAATATTTCTACAAAAACAAATGAAGTTTTCAGATCTTAAAATAACCTATTTCTTGGCATTTACTTTTCTGCTCGTTACCATGGCAGGAAGCGCAGAATTGAATTTTGCTCGCTATAATGTAGAAAACCGGCATGTCAATCGTAAAAGACCTGTCAAGTATATGCTACGAGATGTTGTCAACGAACTTATAACTCTTCTCTCTAGAATAGGCATTTCATTCGTTAAAACTGACAAAAACGTCGGCAACATAAACATTCATCTGTCTTACTTACACATCTTTGTTCTAACAGAGACAACAATACCAGTTATTGGTAATTGTTATTGTTCAGGCCTGAATATACCTACTATTTGTTTACAAACAAACCGAGATGTTGGCGATACTTTATTTTAACGGTATGCGTATTCTAGAAAGAAGTTATTAGTTCGTTGGATGTTGTGCTCTGCCATTTTTTTAATATAAAATTTTTATTTATTTAGAATCAAATCTCAATTTCGTGTGCTAAATATTTGTGTGCTAAATATATGTTGTTATGAAGGGATTTTGGAGAGTGACAGTGATGAGGGTTTTACTTCAAAACCACCGGTTTAAATGCTGCGACCTTGTAAGGTTATAAATTGACTGCCTGAAATATATTTATTTAGGTATTTATTTTAGATCGTAAAAAAAATAGTTAGTAGTTAGTGTTCAATTTCCACCCGTTGCCATGACAGCGGTCGGAAAGTAACAATCAGCTTATTTTATATAGATATCTGCTGTCAAAGAATCTGTAAACGTCAAACGCAAAACGTCAAATTGACAGATTCATTTTAAGACAATTTTTGCGTTTTTGAGTGTTTGGGTGTAATGTCGTAGGAAAAATAGTATACGCACCTCGACGCACACGTCGAGTGCTTTTATTACTCGGATCCACCTCGTAAAAAATAAGCACTCTAGTGCACTGGGCTCGCGTACTCGGTGCGTAATATACTATTTGTTCAGTAATATTTACCCACCCAGGTAGCAAGGGATGTTATATTACAAGAAATTAACATCACTTTTGGGTGTATTTTTAAACTAAATCATAACATCACATAATATTGAAAAATAACATGTATTTAACATCACATTTGCAACGTAACACGTGTAACGTGACAACCATGTTATTTAATAACAAATATTTAGCAACGCAGTGAATATATCGCATGTCACATATTAACGTGGCTTTCACGTGAATGTCATGTTATTTTGCTTCTCACCGACGTTCGAAGCAAAAAAATCGATATAAGATGATGTTGATAGAGTAAATTATTATAACCCCCCTCATTTCAAACTTTCTAGATTACGATCATGAAATACACAACACTCACAAAAAGATCAAGAACGTCCTCAACCAGTAATGGTACCCACTAACTCAGGACAGATGCATTCCCAGCATCAGTGAGATAGTCTCACTCCTCCCGCACATCCCTCCTCTCCCTATCACATCCCTCCCCATCCCCCTCCCACCCACTCCACAGCGCCAAATTATGACAGATGCAACTCGCATCAGTGAGCAGAGACTCACTCCCCCCAAATTATGACAGATGCAACTCGCATCAGTGAGCATAGACTCACTGCCCCAACTTTCAATTCAGATTAAATATTTTTTTAGATAAATGAGCCATAGGCTGCGCCTGTCTCTTAAAGACCCAAACAAACTATTGATTGATGAAATTATTATAAGGAAATTGTATACACATTATACGATTTCCAATGGATAGGGGGCTCTGCCGGGCTTCTCAAGACCACGGACACGGATTAAAGGAATATATTCTCCGCTTAATCTGCAATTTAGTATTTAGAATCTTTTTCAATCTGTGATTGTTTCAATTACTGATTGATTTTAAATCCGATTTTTTTATAGGGTTATAGCGTTTTTAATGGTTTTAATTTAGAAAAAGTTAATGTCCTAAAATATTATTTAAATATTAAAGTACCAGTAACGGCATCCATAAGATATTAGATATAACAGGAATGTGGATTTATGATGTCACAAACACGTTATTTTCGGGATGTCATTGTGTGATGTTATTAGGGGCGGACTTAGGACATCCCCACCATGCTACATTCTTGTTAAATGAGACTACAATCTTAACATCACATGTCACATATTAACGTGACTTTCACGTGAATGTCATGTTATTTTGCTACATGGGCAGGTAGCAAGGGATGTTATATACAAGAAATTAACATCACTTTTGGGTGTATTTTTAAACTAAATCATAACATCACATAATATTGAAAAATAACATGTATTTAACATCACATACAACGTAACACGTGAGACGTGCCATTGTTATTTAATGACAAATATTTAGCAAAGCTGTGAATATATCGCATGTCACATATTAACGTGGCTTTCACGTGAATGTCATGTTAGTTTGCTTCTCACCGACGTTCGAAGCAAAAAAATCGATATAAGATGATGTTGATAGAGTAAATTATTATAAGGAAATTGTATACAAATTATACGATTTCAAATGGATAGGGGCTCTGCCAGGCTTCTCAAGACCACGGACACGGATTAAAGAAATATATTCTCCACTTAATCTGCAATTTCGTGTTTAGAATCTATCTGTTTCAATCTGTGATTTTCAATTACTGATTGATTTTAAATCCCATTTTTTTATAGGATTATAGCGTTTTTAATGGTTTTATTTGGAAAAAGCTAATATCCTAGGATATTATTTAAATATTAAAGTACCAGTAAGTTACTGGCAGTAACGGCACATCCATAAGATAAGAGATATAACAGCGCAGGAATGTAGATTTATGATGTCACAAACACGTTATTTTCGGGATATCATTGTGTGATGTTATTAGGGGCGGACTTAGGACATTCCCACCATGCTTCATTCTTGTTAAATGAGATTACAATCTTAACATCACATGTCACATATTAACGTGGCTTTCACTTGAATGTCCTGTTATTTTGCTACCTGGGTAGTTTGGATATAGTTCTTACTATAAATTTATTTTTTATTTTAAAGTTCATTTAACTAACGGTTAATACTCTAGCTGCCACGACGTTTATAAGCACATACGCACGTATAGCCGGTTCAAAATAGATTTTATAGATTTTGTACCGCAGAATGTACTATTAAATTTAATTTACTATTATTATTGGAAAACTTGTTTATTTAACTTTCTTGTTATGCCTACTCCTCGCAGTACAGCACAACAGTACCTACTCCTCTATGCGTTTAGTTACCCAAAAAAAATCCAAAATATTTAATGTCCGTCCGCCTATCCGTCCTTATGTCATGTTTTCTTGTCCGTGCAATAAATCAAGAAAGAACAATCTAATAGAATTGGTAAGGGCACGAAGTCTGTCGAAATTGAAAAGAATCCTCCACAAAATTTAAAAGTTATAGAGGGCTAAACACGAGGTTAAAGATTTAAAAAAATTGAAAATACTACCTAGAAGAAAAGCTTGGATCAACTTAATTCTTTCAGAAAAAATACCTCTATCCACCGCCCTGATTAATATGCCTATTAATCACGGGTCTGTAAAAATAAATCGTTTAAAATTTAAAACGACCAGGGATATGGGAGATTTAGCTCAGTGGTCAATGGCATCGATATAGCCTGACACTGATCTAATGATCGTGAGTTCAAACCTCACTGGCGCCAATTGCCTTTTTCAGTTAATATATAATTGAAATTTGGCGAAGGCGTACTCTCTAGATATATTGGTTCGAAAGTCAATTAAAGCCGGTGGTTCCCTCTACTACTAGCCCACACAAGTCCTGGACTTAGGGGATGCTTAATTAAGTAGAATAGTACGAGGTTAAAAACAAACATAAACAAACAAACATAAATAATGGATATTCTACTCGCGATTATAGCTATTAATCATTCGGGTGATTATGTCACTCGCCTTACGGCTCGTGTCCCAAAATTCACCCTTATTGATTAATAGCAATTATTAAACGCTCATTGAATAATATACTATTATCCACGGCAGTGATTAATAGGCCTATTTATCACGGTTCTGTAAAAATAAACCTTTTAAAACTCAAAACGGCTGTGCATAAAGTATAGTATTCTAATCGCGTATAATAGCTATTAATCATTCGGGTGATTAGGCCACTTTCCTATCGGCTCGTGTCCCAAAATTCACCCTCATTGATTAATAACAATTATTATACGCTCGTTGAATAATATACCATTTCTCACTACCAACTAGGAAAGTTGACATTACTTAGTCAAAAAGCCGACAGTAATGGTAAGTACGTTATCGAGCAAACTTAGTGATAAATGAAATCAATACTAGATCAATACAATCAAAACTATCAAATTATATTAGTGTCCTTTGATTATACAATTAATAAACAAATATCGGGACTAGGACTTTAAATAAAAACACTAACTTTTATGCACTAGCGACGTTTCGTCTTTAATCAAGACTTTATCAAGCTAAAAGAGAGAAAAAGACCTTATGTAATAATAACATAAAAAAATATATAACTTAAAAAAAAAAATATTAAAAAAATTAAAAACGTCTACTTTTTAATCTTATGCCTAGATAATACGAAAAACATTTACCTTAGCATACTTAAAACACTACATTTAACATAAATATTATTTAAATAAACAATTACGAACAATAAACAAAACTATAGAACCGTACACGTAGACATATTTCAAATTAACTGTATATGTTTTTTCTTCCTCTTTCTTATCACAAGAACACCTATATGTATTCTTGGTAGACTATAGTGAACTATATTTATATCAAAGACAAATGCTGAAGGCGCCTTTATATAAAATATAATAGCAAAAGCTAAATACCAACTTATCATATAACAAATGAATGCATATAACACATCGCAAACTATCAACTAAAAAAAAAACTAAAAAAGAAAACAAAAAGAGAAAAAAAAAAAAAAAAAAGGAGAGAAAAAAAAATAACTACCCATCAAAAGGCTAGGTTACATGATTTTTTTTGTCTTTTTCTCCCCTTTTTAACCCCTCCAATTGTTCCCTTTTTATTCTTTTTTGTTTACTACCCCCCTCCCCTCCTACACGTACCCCTTAATGAATAGCATGTCAATTAACATCTACTTTTTGGTATTTTATAAGATTTCTTATACTCCTCCAATAATCCTGAATACACCGTACTAAGTCTGTCTACGTCAGTCCTTAATTAATGTTTTTAGTCAGTTTTATAAAAATCATTTCTGCAATCTTACGTCTCGATGTATGGTTTTCTTTGTCCACAATAACCATTTTGTCAAAATCAAAGTCATGTTTTTTATCAAAGTGATGCATTGCTAACGCGGTTTTTTCTTGTTTGTTTTTATTACTTTCATAGCAATCATATTTATGCTGCGCCCTTCTCTTTTTGAAAAATTGACATGTTTGCCCAATATAATAGGTATCGTTACAATTTTTACAGGGAATAGCATACACTAAGTTGGACTGATTGTCTATAATAATCGTGTCTTTAAGACTACTATATAACTCACTTGTTGTTCTTATATTATAAAATGCCAGTTCAATATTAAAAGTTTTAAAATATTTTTTTAAATTTTCCGACAAACCCTTAATATATGGAAATTTACGATATATAGTTTTTTCCTCCTTATTTTTTTTCCTAACGTTGTTAAGACTGTTTACAACTCTGTTTACAAATTTAGTCGGATAGTTATTTAGTTTTAGCATGGCTTTGATTTTGACAAGGTTATCTTTATAAAATACAGTATTACTCAGATTTTTACTCCGATGTAATAGATTTTTTATAACCGCTAACTTCTGAGATACTGGATTATTGGAGTTGTAACCGTAACTAGACAGAAAAAAACATTTACCGCTAAAGGACACGAAGTGTCCAACACTTACCTAAGGGGACACCTAGACACAAGACTACTATTCTTATTTTTATAGAGTGATTCCATAAAAAAATGATTTCTTGAATTGTCACACATAAATGTCAAAAGTATTATTAATAAAATAGGATTTTAACTTCTTCGTAGTGAGATATAGTTATTTGCGCTACTAGTAGAGGTAAGTGAATAAACACGACCGAAGACAGAAAAAAACTTACCTACGAGAAGCGCATTACATTTTTCTCACTACCAAGAACTAGGTAAGTTGACATTACTTAATCAAAAAGTCGACAGTAATAGAAAGTACTATATCGAGCACACTTAGTGATAGATTAAATCAATACAAACAAAACCGTAACTAAAGAGAGAAAAAACGATTTACCGCACCAGGACACTAAGTGTGCTTACATTTACCGCAGGAGAACATCTAGACACAAGACTACTATTTCTAATTTTATAGAGTGATTTCATAAAAAAATGATTTGTTGAATTGTCACACATATAAATGTCAAAAATATTATTATTAAAATACGATTTAAACTCCTTGGTAGTGAGAAAAACATAATGCGCTACTCGTAGGTAAATTTTTTTCTGTCTTCGGTCGTGTTTATGGACCTCAGCTCCGAGTCGGTGCAAAAAATACGACCTCACACAGAAAAATTCACTTACCTCTACTAGGGGCGCAAATAACTATTTTTAAAAGAATCAATCGTGACAAGCTTGAAAAAAAAATTATAGGGGAGCTACTTATAAAAAATAGTGTATTACGCACCGAGTACGCGAACCTAGTTTTAGTGCACGAGAATGCACTGAAATGGTTTGCGTCCAAAAAACGCAAAAATTACTTAAAATTAGTTTGTCAATTTGAGGTTATGTGTTTGACGTTTACTAATTTTCTGACAGCAGATATGTAAAATCAGCTGATTGTCACTTCCCAATCGTTGGCATAGGCAATGGGTGGGAAATAGGCACTAACTACGAACTAGGTCGTAGAAAAAATAATATAAATATCCTTGAAAATCTCATTACGTATCTGCACGGCTTGTTTTACTTTCCTATATTTAATTATTAATTATTGCGTGTTTGTAAACTTTTCGTAATTAATAAATTTAATGGATCTATTTTAGTTTAACGCGGAATCATTAATATTATTAGGATTAATCTACATTAACTTTTTACAAAATATTATTTAAATAAAGCGGGATTTACCAAAAAAAAAAAAAACTGGAATATGGGGGATTTTTTTTAAATGAAAAGGGTGGTCGTGCTTTACATTATTTTAACAAAAAAATTTGCTACTTGATCACATTTAGATTTTTTTTAAGTGATAAAATAATGTGTAATTTTCGCCAAATTTCGTTTAATTTGCAGTGTTACGCCCATGTTAGTGGTATAGGAAAATAGCGTTACAGGGGGGGATGGGGGTCCAAAATAATCAAATTTGCGTTACGTAATACTTGAACGTTCCCAAATGAGCGCGTCTAAAATGACATTAAATACTGAAATTCAAATTCAGGTAGAAAATAAACTAATTATCAAGCTAAATGGGGATTATTAACTAGTAGGTACTCATATTAAAAAGATATGGATGTGAAAAGGGCCCTCGACTAAAAAGCTGCTTTTGAACAAGAAAATTTTAATTGCCGTTTTAAGGGAAAACATGAGAGGTAAACCGATGACGAATTCAGGTATACAAATTGGGGGAAATCTTGAAGGTAATCGCTCAACGAAATCTGAGGAAATCTGATCTCACCAAACGTGGGACCTTTTTTTAGGTAATTTTCAAGATTTTTCGAGGTAATCCTGAGGTGAGGGAAATCGAGGTAATCTTGAAAGACATCTTAAGGGATTACCTCCTAAAAGGAATTCAGGTGAACAATTTTTTTTCAGCGGTTTACCCTTCGGGAAAACACCTCGAAGAAAAAAATAAAAAATACAATTTTAAAGACACGATTTTTTAATCGTAATCCAAATTATAATAAAAATGTTAATTGAATCCGTCTGTTTTGTCACCTCTGTGACCTCCATAACTTTTAATAAATTAAGCCAATTTAAATAAATTTTGTTGTTTTAAAATAGGCACCACATTATTACGCTTAATTCATGTAGGCGTATATAGGGACACTAAATCTAGGTCTTAAGTTAGCAAGTTGCTAACTTAAGACCTAGATCTAGTGTCCCTAGGCGTATACCCTTCCGGGTCTTTAGCTCTATGCGTTTTCCGAATCTGGACTTTTGTGGAATCAAATAAAATTATAAAAAAATTACACAGAGAAGGCCCCCACGTTTCGCACACCCTTGGTTAAAATAAGTACATAAAAGCAACATAAGAAGATGGGCCTTATTAAGATTAGTTCACACGAAAAACCTTGTTCCTGAGTTATTAAATAAAAACCGAATTTTTAGCCACTTTCAAAGGGGCTTACATGAACTTTCTGTCATATTTTCTGATGTAGAATCACCCCTTAAAATTTCGGACCCTGTATATATATTAAAAAGTAAAGAGTCTGGTTTTTATCGTATTCCCTTAATATTGATTTCTGTAATAACGTCGCTTACAGTTTTAACGCTTGTAAATTTTAATTTAGATAAAGCCTTGGACCAGAAGTAATCAAAGTCAACTGGTAATGAAGTTAACCAGAATATATATTTTTTTCTTGCTTTCGACTTCAGAAAATCGTTTTGTGCCATTTTTACTTTAAGAGAAGCTCTATCTACTTTTATCTCGTACGCACGTGTTCAAAGTGGCATTTTAACCCTCCAACGGAGGAACGGAGGGCCCTCGAGGGCCTTCGTAGTAGAAATTTAACATTAAAATTTTTTTTTTTGCTAACATCCTCCATTAGGTGGTGGAGGAATTTTGTTTTTATGAACTGCCCCTGTTTGATAGCTATAAACGAAAAAATAAATAAATGGCTGATATTTCTTGGGGAACTTTCAAGTATTACGTAACGCTCCTAGGGGGGGTCCAAAATGATCAAAATTTGCGCTACGTAATACTTGAACGCTCCCTTAGGTGACCCACCCTGTATAACTACTATTCTGTGATTTGTCTATTGATTTACTATTTTAGGCAGTTTAAAATATTTATATAAATACCCCTAATAGCACAATTTGTTCTTAGAATATTCTTAAAGTTTCTTAAGTGTTTATATTTTAAAGTATTTGGTATATATCCAGCCAGAGGTTATGATTATGACGTCCTACTGTCTCAATTTGAGTATCAATCCCTAGAACTTCGCAGAACAATAACCAGTATTAAAATGCTATGTTACGTATTGAATGGTAGAATGGACTCACCATTTATTTTATCAAAGCTAAATTTTTGCGTTCCAGCTAATTGTACAAGAACTTCTACCACTTTTTATAATCAAGTTGCCAGAACGAATACTCTACGCACTGAACCAATTTTCAATATGATGTTTTGTTATAATAGATATTGTAAGAGTTGCGATATCCACTTTGATTCAGTGAGTAGAATAATTAATTGTATAGTTCTAGAGTATTGGCCAAAATGTTGATTTTAATTTCTACCATTTCAGTGATATATCGTATCTGTATTTGTTATATTGTTATAATATTAGATATTTTATTACATTGTTAATTAACTTTAAACCTTTATTTTGTAAACTTTAATTTTGTAAATTTTCAAATAATATTGTCCTGTAATTGGTTTTTCTGTTGGGCAATAAAGATATTACCCAGGTAGCAAAATAACATGACATTCACGTGAAAGCCACGTTAATATGTGACATGTGATGTTAAGATTGTAGTCTCATTTAACAAGAATGTAGCATGGTGGGGATGTCCTAAGTCCGCCCCTAATAACATCACACAATGACATCCCGAAAATAACGTGTTTGTGATAAATCCACATTCCTGCGCTGATATATCTAATATCTTACTGGTACTTTAATATTTAAATAATATCCTAGGGTATTAGATTTTTCTAAATAAAACCATTAAAAACGCTATAACCCTATAAAAAAATAGGATTTAAAATCAATCAGTAATTGAAACAATCACAGATTGAAACAGATAGATTCTAAATACGAAATTGCAGTATTCCGTTAATCGATGTCCGTGGTCTTCTGAAGCCCGGCAGAGCCCCCTATCCATTGGAAATCGTATAATGTGTATACAATTTCCTTATAATAATTTACTTTATCAACATCATCTTATATCGATTTTTTTGCTTCGAACGTCGGTGAGAAGCAAAATAACATTACATTCACGTGAAAGCCACGTTAATACCCAGTCCGCACATATATGGATGCAACATGGTAAAGAAAGATTTTTTAGGTAACATGTGCCATATTACATGAGACATAACATACATATGTATGCTACATAACATGCCCTATAACAGAAAGATTTTTTACGTTACATGTGCCATATTACATAAGATGTAACATACCTATGTATGATACATAACATGCAATATTGCATGTTATGTATCATATACATGGTACGAGAACATACACGATACATAAAATGTTATGAATTCAATACTAAATATGGCGTCTATATTATTTTAATTTTTATAGGTTAGAATCACTAATATTTTTAAAATTGTTGTTAATAATAAAAGTTTTACCCTTAAGTAGTAGAAACGCATGTATTTTTAGACAACTAAACTGATTTTAGATAATTTTAGACAAAAAATTAAAATATATATATTTTTTTTTAAATGATTATTTGCTATTTTTTTTTCTAAAAATTGGCTTTTTATGTGGCCCATGATTTTTAAGCCTGGTAGAAAGTTTGCTTTCACAGTAAAAATGCACATCGTATAAGAATTTTGCCTGATGGATGCTACATATAAAGATATTTATATACTTTAATTATTAGGTTTATCAAAAAGACGTAAAAATGTTCACCATGTCTAAATCTATGATGCACTCCATAAGAAGCAAAATTCGGAAACGCCTACTTTTATTGTTATGTACCTAGTATGTATCTGATATGTAGCATGTTATGTAGCTGATACATAACTTGAGGCGGAATTGTTAAAGTCCAAGGACTATACATGGGCTATAAAAATTACATGTCTGCAACATCACATAGAACAGTGGTTATGTACCTGCTATGTTCCTGCCATGTATTTGTGTTGACTGGGTATGTGACATGCGATATATTCACAGCGTTGCTAAATATTTGTTATTAAATAACATGGTTGTCACGTCACACGTGTTACGTTGCAAATGTGATGTTAAATACATGTTATTATTCAATATTATGTGATGTTATGATTTAGTTTAAAAATACACCCAAAAGTGATGTTAATTTCTTGTAATATAACATCCCTTGCTACCTGGTTATTATTATTATTATTCTTAGAACGTTCTACGAAAGAAATAATATTCTTAGAGGTTTTGTGCTGCCAGAGAATAAAATTCTGCTTGAATTTAAATATGAAGGCCTCGGGAGAACAAAGAACATTAACCTATATCGAGAGTTCGCGAAAGATAAATTAGCGGTGTATTATAAAGATCGTGTGTACAAAGACAAGTTTTTTTGGAAATTTGGATAATATGCTGAAATTTCTTTCAAAGGAAAAACATTTATTATTATTATAAAGAACTTTCACTTTCGGGTTTAGACCGTGTTAATGGATTTTCACTTTCCGACGTTTCGTCTCTTACTACTAGAGACATCTTCAGGGATTAATCTGAAACTAAGTTTCGAATCAACTTGTGTCACTATTTATGACGAGTTGTGGTTATTCACCCGTGACGAGGTTTTTCCTATCAAAGACTTCCATATTGCAGGTAAGTGGTAACCAGTGTCCCGATTGATATTGTTAGGATGCTTGATGATTTCTATCGATTCCCGTATCTTCCTTGGCATTTTTCTGTTTTCTGTTAATATTTGTTTTGTTTCAGACAAATTGATTTTATGACCTGTTTCATGTACATGTTCGGCTACTGCCGATAAGGAAATTTGTTTCTTTCTTATATTGCGCTCATGCTCTTGAAGTCTTGTAGAAATTTTTCTCTTAGTTTCACCTATGTAAACCGTACCACAGGAGCAGGGTATTTTATATACGCCTTCTGAACTCAGGGGTATTTTGTCTTTTGTTGAAGTCAAACATTGACCTAATTTTTGGTTGGACCGAAATATAGGCTTAATATTTGACTTCTTCAAAAGTTTACCTATTTTATCCGTGATACCGCTTACATAGGGAAGTATATTTATTTATTTATTTATTTATTTTACAACTTAACAGGACATACGTCCCTTTTACAAAGTTGTTATAATAAACTATGAAGTAATATAAATACAATAGAGACTTATATAAAAAAGAAAGAAAAAAACAAGATTTGCATAAAATATTAATACTTAATTATATGAGAAAATATGATTTATAATTCTACAGCATAACAAAATCTTAAGGAATTAATATTTGTAAAAAATAAATCTAGAACACTTCCAATGCGTTCGTAATTGGAACACATGATATATAAAGGCGAAAACATTAGAATATTGGTACGAGGTGTTTTTAGGTAAAATAAAGTTCTATTCCTAGTACTAACGGATGGAACGTGAAATTTGAGTTTATTTAATAAGTATGGACAGTCAATAATATTATGAAGTAATTTATACAAAAACGCTACACTATAATAAAAACGGTGTGAAGCCATATTTACAAAACCAAATCTCTGCAGTAAACTTTTGGTAGGAGTATTAAGCGCAGGGTACTCATTATATGTTTTTAGGTACAGATACCTTAAAAACCTTTTCTGAACCTTCTCAATGCTGTTTCTGTGAATTTCATGTTTAGGGTTCCAAATAACTGCACCATAGTCCAACTTGGACCTAACGAATGCATTATATAGCACTGTAAATGTGTGAGTATTTTGAATACCCTCAGAGTTACGAAAGATAAAACCTAATGATTTAAAAGCTGCTGAAGTTGTTTTGTTTATATGATCAACAAAGGATAATTGCGGATCAAAATGTATTCCTAGGTCTTTCATAAGATCAGGTCTAGAAAGAATAGAACCAGTTATGTTATAATTATAAATTATAGGTACTTTTTTCTTGGTAAAGGTCATAACGTTACATTTGGATACATTGAGAGGAAGACGATTTCGTACACACCATTCGTGTAGTCTATTTAAGTCATCTTGGAGTTCAATAGCATCATTCACACAAGTAATCTTTTTAAACATTTTAATATCATCTACATAAATAAGACATAGACATTTAAGAATGCATGCAATGTCGTTAACAAAAAGTATGAACAAAAGAGGTCCTAGGACCGTCCCCTGAGGGACTCCGGAGGTGGCAGTGAAAAGAAAGGATTTGAAACCACGATATTGAACGTATTGAATTCTTCCAACTAAATACGATTTAAGAAATCTAACGTCAAGTCCAAGCTTTTCAAGAATAAATAACAAAACTGGATGATCTAAAGTGTCGAAGGCTTTCATGAAGTCAGTGTATACTACATCTGCTTGACTATCTTCATCCAGCGCTTCAGAAATGTACTGAGTAATGCACGCCAGGTTAGTCGTTGTAGAACGTCGTATAACTTGTGTCTGTCTGTCATTGTCACTATTGTCCTGTTGTTTGGGTCTGGGATTTCTGTATTTGTATATGGTCTTATTAATGTCTTTTTTGGTATAACCGTTCATGGTCAAGGCTTTGGTTAGTTTAAGGAGTTCTGTGTCTAGGGAATTCTTGTCTGAAATCATGAAACGTCGGAAAGTGAAAATCCATTAACACGGTCTAAACCCGAAAGTGAAAGTTCTTTATATCTTAATGGCCGTGAAAGCTTAAAATCTAAAATTTATTATTATTAATTATTTATTTTTTTTATAAAAATGTTGCTGTATATTTATTGATAGCTGTTTGATTATTTGTAATTTTAAATACTTTTTTTTATAATATATCAATCTTATTGCTTTAAATAACTAAGTTTATTGCTGTTAAATTTCCCTTCTTTATCAAAAAAAATGTTTGGTTGGGTTTTTTTATAATTTTTAAAAACTTTATTTTACAGATCATCTTTTATGCGAGGTTATGTCCGTTCGAGGTATTTTCGTTTGAGGTAATGTCCTTTCGAGGTAATTTCCGTGGGCTTTCAGGTAAAATTTTTCGTTTGGACTTTTTTCGAGGTAATTGCTTGCGAGGTAAATTTTTTCGAGGTAAAGACCCCTATCCCTTATGTGTCATGTTCCCACGAGCGCATCATATCTTCGTGTCTACTGTAAATGTATTATTTAGGAATTTGTAAATTAAAAAATTATTAAGTGCGCTCGTTCGACGTATATTTACATAAGAATGCAAATATTCCCTTAAATATTAAATAACTTTCAGTCTTTTGTATTGTGAAAAAGTTTTTACGAGAGTTTTTTCAGAAGAACAGAGTAATATATGAGTAATTCTCTGAGAATCACTTTTTTGGAGAATAATTTTCCACTTTAAAACTTGTATAACCTTTGAGCAGGCGCGCGTTTTTTTCGAATACACTGTGAAAAGTAAACTGAATATTCAGTTACAAATGGATAGGAAAGTTATTATCCTATACAATTGTAGTTTAATTTTTGTTAAAAACACGCAACATTTTAAGTCCGTCCTTAAATATTAAACTATAGCGTTTTTAACAATAATTAAAAATAAAATTTATTTACAGGCACTTTCGAGTTTAGGGCTAGCAAAAATATTTTATTCAACAGTAATAAGTGTACTTGTACTTTTTTCGTAAGAGAACATTTGTGTCTAACTAAAAAAAATGTTTCGTAGCCGTAACCATGTAATAACATTTTTTTTATGTTTCCGTAAACAAATGTAACGCCGGTCACGTGTCCCCAGCTAACAATTTTCATGTTTGCGCTGTTGTGTTTTAATATTCCTAATCGGAATTGATGTTTTGTAAAAATAATATGTTTCAGAATATATTTTTAATTATTTAAAAAGTTTTCATCGAATGCTATTTGCTCCTTATAAAAAGTCCCTGAAACTACAGGTAACACCGGTCACGGTCTAAATTCGCTTTAAAAATGACGGTTAGGGGCGGTTTTATCAGTTTCGATCATACATCGAACTGTGCCAATGGTTGTTGTGTTGTTTTTTTGGCCAAGGTAAGTTTTTAACTTATTTGTGTTAAAATTAAGTAAAACATTACGAAACCCTTCCTAGCATATGTTTTTGTCTTGTAACACCGGTCACAGGGTGTACTTACTTAATTAGTAGAATAATTAACCTAAAAACTTCATTCCATAGTGCCGGCAGAGAATCTTGAGCATTTTAAACCTTAAAAAATATTAAATGTGTTTAGGTAGAGCCGGGAAATTTAAAAACATTACCTAATGTAACGCCGTTCACAGTAACGCCGGTCACAAATTTGAAATTTCATACACAAATTTGCATGCAAATTTTACATGCTTTTACTAACCGCGGACATATATAAAATTGGTAAGTAGTTACATGGACCAACACAAATTAGTAGGTATTGCTATAATATATTACTTTTGATTTTTTTTTTCGACGAAAGTTGCCTGTAAATAAATTTTGACCCTAAAGTACATTTTTATAGGATCATAACTTCCTATCCATTTGTGTATTTAGTTATTTTATCATTTTTATAACCACTCTTATTCTTATAAACAAATATTTTATAAACAAATATTACGTAACTTTTAAAACAAATATTACGTAACTTTTAAAGGCCCGCCTGCTGGAAGGTTACATTAAACGGGAATATTATTATCCGCCCTAGGGCGGATTTAAGAATATTACCCACCATGGTTATAAAAAAAGTTAGTTTTTCCAAAAAAATAATGTAAAAAATTACTCTGGGAATAAAATTTTAAATCATTTAAATTCTCACACCCGTTCAAAGTTGTAGGCTTTTACGGTAAAAAGTACCTATGGAAAACTTTACTATTTTGAATGAAAATTTTTCTTGAATGAATTGTTTATTTTTTTTGCTCAGATTCAAATATAAAATAAACATCGTCAGTAAAAATATTGGAGTTTTCTTTAACCATATGTGCGTCGATCTATATATAGTCCACTTCTAAAGTCATTTTTGAACTATGTAAATATTGCACCCGTTTGTTAGGCTAATATCGTAAAAAGCATCGTTTGATTATGTTTGTGCAAGTAGGGCGGTAATACATCTAATTCATTACCTTGGCCAGGAAATTAAATAAGAGGATCAAAATGTTTTGAAATAGTAGATTAGAGGTCTACTCGGAAAATAGTACTTTTCCGAGACCTTTATTAATGGGCGAGGCACGAAGTGCCTAGAGCACTGGATAGGCAGGTTTGTTAGGGTAGGTAGGTAGGTAGGTAGGTAGTTTACACACTACACCACTCAAACTACCCACCTACCCTAACAAACCTACCTATCTAGTATTTAGTCTCATGAATATAATCCCGTTGAAATTTTTACTCTACCCAGGTAGCAAGGGATGTTATATTACAAGAAATTAACATCACTTTTGGGTGTATCTTTAAACTAAATCATAACATCACATAATATTGAAAAATAACATGTATTTAACATCACATTTGCAACGTAACACGTGTGACGTGACAACCATGTTATTTAATAACAAATATTTAGCAACGCTGTGAATATATAGCATGTCACATATTAACATGGCTTTCACGTGAATGTCATGTTATTTTGCTTCTCACCGACGTTCGAAGCAAAAAAATCGATATAAGATGATGTTGATAGAGTAAATTATTATAAGGAAATTGTAAAAGTCCAATGGATAGGGGGCTCTGCCGGGCTTCTCAAGACCACGGACACGGATTAAAGGAATATATTCTCCGCTTAATCTGCAATTTCGTATTTAGAATCTTTTTCAATCTGTGATTGTTTCAGTTACTGATTGATTTTAAATCCGATTTTTTTATAGGGTTATAGCGTTTTTAATGGTTTTAATTTAGAAAAAGCTAATGTCCTAAAATATTATTTAAATATTAAAGTACCAGTAACGGCATCCATAAGATATTAGATATAACATGAATGTGGATTTATGATGTCACAAACACGTTATTTTCGGTATGTCATTGTGTGATGTTATTAGGGGCGGACTTAGGACATCCCCACCATGCTACATTCTTGTTAAATGAGACTACAATCTTAACATCACATGTCACATATTAACGTGACTTTCACGTGAATGTTGTTATTTTGCTACCTGGGTATGTGTTACAGGAAGCCCAAAAACTGTGGAGCCGTTTAAAAAGTGTCTTTCAGAAGACGCCCTCTGAAGTGGTCAAGATATACTAAAAATGCAAGAAAAATATTTTTTATATTCTTAATATGTTTTATAAATATGTCCAAAAGAAATCAGTTCAATAAATACAATATTCTTTTTACAAAAAAAATAAATAGTTTATTTTTTTCCAATTATGAAAAGAAAAGTATTAAATTATCCTATGAAAAGGAAATATATAAGCTGTTCAGCCATCTTGCTTTAAGCATTAATAATGATATTTTAATCGATGGCGCCATCTGGCGGAAATTAAGGATTTAAATTGCAGACCAGTAGTAATTAGTTTACTGGTCTATATTTTTTATTACAGGTCAGGTTCAGGCGTGGAAAACAGGGGACAAGAAATCACGTACTTCCCAAACGTTATTAATTAATATAGTATTAATAGTATTAATATAGTATTAATACATGTAATGTATGTATTACAGGGAATTGTAGGGAATATCCCACCAACTTGAAAGGTTTTCGTGGTTTTTGATACACTTTGGTAGCGTTTTCGTCACTTTGAAATAGAAATTACTATTTCTTTAAAATCCTACGAAAATACCATTCTAGGTTCCATCAATTCCTACGCAAACTACCCAGCAAACCATTACCGACGGGCCATCACTGGGCCATTAACCCCAGTGATGGCCCGTCGGTGAAGTTTTGCTGGGTATCAAAGCCCATTTAATCTTATTAAAATTCCATACGATTTTGATAAGATTTGGCAGAACCGTTTTTACAGGGATTCAATTCGATTGACAAAGCCTGCATCTTACCACATGGTCACAGCGCCGTTTCGACATCATTTGGCCTCGTCAGCGCAGTGTATTCCCAATATTGAGAATACACAGCTCTGTCATATGTCACAAAAACAAATGGAGTTCACTATAGTAATCCTAAAATTTACAAAATGGCAATACAAGACTTCTTGTGATCGCAGTATGTATTTCATACTAAAAGAATTGTCTCTGGAAATCTCGAAATTACAAGAATAATCCAGATGAAATCTTATTAAAGTTCATCCCGAATGAATTGGGCGGTTAGAAAATTTACACGAAATAAGCCAGATGGAATTCAATGGAAGCAAAAATTGATTAAAAATATGGATAATTTACCATAAAATTTTTAATTGATCTTTCTTAAATGAAAGCTGATTTTTTTATATTATCTGGAACTCCATAAGAAGTAATCCAGTGTAAATAAATAATAAAATAAATTTGTTTGAATACGTATTTTATTCCGGTTTTACATATTAAAAATGTATTGCGACATCAAGCTGCTGACGTCATACTTGCATATATATTAATTTAAATCTAAATATCTCGGCACCCAGGGAATAAAATTTCAAGTGTGATACACCGTTTAAAAGGAAATTTCACGCATTTATTTATTATGGACACCCTAAATTTTCTTGGCTAACCCATTGTGTTTTCACAAGATTGATTGGTTTAAAAGACAAAAAAGTTACACTCGTCAGAAGTGTTTTTTTGTTTATTTATGGTGAATAAATCTACACATTTTACAGTTATTGTGCCACTACAAAAATAGCACTTTCGTGTGTGATAATATAAAAATTTTATTTAACATTACTTGTGACTTTACAATTTGTGAATTACAACTTTAGGTAAATACTATCATACAGACTTTAAAAATACGTATGTAATTTAGAAAATAAATATAATAAAGATAAGACTTACTCTATAAATTTCTTTTTAACATGTAGGAATTTTTTTCCGAACAAAATTTAATATTTATATATCTTAAAACCATGAAGGTATGTTTTATATCCATCCACGAGTCGATGGAAAATCGCGACCGTCCGCGAACCTCGGTTTACTGCAGAAACCGGCTAGTTTCGGTCCGACGGACAACCCAAAGAAGCTGAGGTTGTCATGGTTACAGCCGGGTACGTTATGCGTATCGTCCATCTATCGGCGAGTAGCGTAGACTGAGAATTGTTAGAATGAATGGACAGAAAAGTAGATGATCTAACTTAGTTATCTGTGTTACACAATACGTTTATTTGCTGAAGTTCAATGGAATTTAAAGGCGTTGAACTTTCCCCTATTCATTGATTAATACCCCTATCATGCATAGTTATGTAATGATAACAGACAGAAAGGAGCCTTCTTAAAGAGTAGAGAAAAAAACGGAAACATTACGTTTCTTAAAAAAAGCAAATTTCCAAATAAAAAAAAATTATCGTTCTGTAAACAATATTGTTATTTTGGTAATATTCAGGCCTATTCACATGTACCATTGAAATCTATTCAATATTGACAAAAATTACAATCCCATGCAGTTTTAATACATGACCTTACAATTTTCGTCAATATTGCCACAAATCTCAATATCAATGGTACGTGTGAATAGGCCTGATTGTTTACGCACGTGAATAGACCTGATTGGTCGCATATTGTTCGGCACACGGATGTGTGGCTATTGAAAACATGTGTGGAATGTGAGTGCGTCTCACTTGCACGCACGTACGCTTATGACGTAAAGAAGAGAAGGCGCTGTCCGTTCGGTGATACCTTCCCTTGCGTCGCAGCTTTTCTACCGTGTGGATGACTACATGAGGCGTGTATGTCACTTGTGTATTTTTTTTTAAGTCAACATCGTTTATAATTATATCTTTATTTTTTTAAGTTCATTTAAATCAGAGATTTGCGGCAAATCATTTGGGTTTAAACTTAACTTTGTTAAAAACTGAACAAACAAAAGGCAATTAAAACAACGTCTATTTAATTCATTTATTTATTTTATTTATACTGATCACAGCCTGTGATTCACAGGGACCTTTACAAAAGGTATTTTATACCAGAAAGTGTTTATTTCTACACTAAATTTAAATATGTACAAGATTCTGGCAACTTCTAAAACCTCATCATAAAATTTTCAGCAATTAAATGCCATTTGCATTTAATCGCTGAAAATTTAAAGATAAATAGAAAATTATCAAAAAAAAAATATATAGAGCAAACCTGATCTTCACTCACCTTGGCATTCAACAGAATTTACTCGTGCTGCCATCTTACCATGATCTGCTATACTAATTTAACATTGCTCAACAATAGTGTTCTGTAATACCAGTTCGCGACTGCGGTTATTCTATGTTGTGCATAGAACTCGATTTATGTAAAAAAAATTAAAAATGAGCCTGACTGATGATGTTATCCTACCAAGTAATGAAGAACTATCTGTTCAGGAAATAAATCTATCAGGGCCAGCCTTAAGAGCTGGCGCTTTCCATTTGGGAAAAGCCTGTGAATTTGAAAATAATGTGAGGTTAAGTATTACCTAATCAACGTCAAAAATGTAAAAACATTTCAATTTTAGGAATTTATCTTGTGCAGAGATGAATTGGGCGATCCTAGAAAATGTATCAATGAAGGGAAAGCTGTCACTAGTTGTGCATTAAATTTTTTTAAACAAATTAAAAGATCATGTGCTGGAGAGTTTATGCAATACGTCAATTGTTTAGATAAGTCAAGTCCTAATCAACAGTTCACTCCGTAAGTAACTTATGTATATTTAAGAATATCCTTAGCCATTATAGATTGGAAAGTTATCTATCTGTCATTAAAATCGAGTGAACAGGAGACGGGGAATAGTACCATTTCATCCTTTTTGGGAATCATCAGCACTGTGTATCCTGTATGTTGTTAGTTTTTAAATAAGATCTTAGATAGATATAAAAGTATGGTATCATCTATTGATGTGGTCACTGTTATGTGTTCACTTGTTCCCAAAAGGCAAATCGTCACAATTTAGGGTGTACAGTAACGTGCATTAAAAATGCCACAGACCTAAACCATTTTATGAACCTTTAGTCGGTTAAGCAAAGTTAAATAAGTTAGGAATTGACAGTATATATTGTCGGCTTACAAGTAAAGAGCACTAAGTCCAAAAACATGGTTTTGAGATATTGACAAATTTAACTTTCACTGTTGTTTTTTAATTTTTGTAATAATTGTTACAAAAATGCACGTTTCGCCAAACAAACACTAAGTAGCTTAGTGCAGAAACATTTGAAATAATCCACAAGTAAAACGCACTAAGTGCACTAAGTGACTTGGTGCCTATTGCCAGATAAAATATTAATCAAAATCAAATTGGTGCGTTTTGTATAGTGGGTAACTCTCTTGGCAGTCCACCTAGAAGTTAGTTCGGTTTACCTGTACATAGATCATCAAAAATTAATTACAGTACCATAAAAATCCCATTTTTGCAAAAAAGTGACTTAGTGCCTTTTACTTGTAAGCCGACGATATATATATTTTTATAGATTGTCCTAATAATTTGCAATATGGAGTCTACCATGAGTGCCTAAAAAACTAGGATTTATTTATGGACTGTTCATTGAAAAATTCGGTGATATATTTTTTGAAGTGTTCAACAATTATAACACCGAATTTTTGCTGTTATTAGACCCACTCCCCCAGCATCATCAGTCTTTCACATATAATTGGAACATTTTTTATAGGCCGTCACTTTCAGCTAATCCCTCCCCCCAAGTAATTGATAATCAGCCCTTATAAATAGCCTACGATAGAAATTGGAGAAATTTGAAATTAGTTTAAAAAAATACAAGACACTGTATTACATTTTCCTATAATGTTACTTTAGTCACCCTAATTTTTTTGTCATATGAATCACAGATTTACCTTTTTCTTGATGGTTATGTCATTCCTGAAATATAACTTTAACAACATAACACACTAAATATGAGATAATATCAAAATTTTATGACCATTTTATTTTATTGCATTAAAAAAATACTTACCTGGAGCCCCTATTAGGAGCCGTCTAAGTTAGGGGGCCCTAACCACTTGTAAGCTGAAAGTTAAAAAAAAATTCTTCAATAATCTAAATTTAATTATATTTGCATTTCCATATTATATATTTTTAATTTAGTCCCTGCACTGTTACATGTGTTTCGTATTTTTTTACAGATGTCGTAAAACTCAAGGAGTGTTTGATAAATGCGTAAAGGATAATTTAAACATTGACAGACCACCTTATGATTATTATTCAAGAGTGCAAGTTCACAAAACTGCCAGACCTAGACCTCCAATTGAGGGGCCAGCAGTATATCCAGATGCCACACCTGCTCTGCCAGAGGATGTTCCAAAGCCAGAAGCAAAATATGGTTCCCGTTATATATTTTTATGGTAGATATTACACCAGTTTACAAATATTTGCGCGCCAACAGATTTTTACACTTCGTTTTTCTTGCTAAATTTAAATTTAAGCCCTAAATACGCAAGTTGCTGGTATCTAGCGTATGTTTTGTTTTAAGAACAGCCTTTTAGTGACCTTAAAACCTGCTTTAAGGATTCTAATTCAGCAAATCCAAAAACCCAAAAACAATTTGTTTGGCGGGCATAAATAAAGTAAAATTCTGTAATTTAGTGTAACATCTCAAAGTTGCATAATTTGTAGTACCAATTGTAATGATAACATAGCCTTCATTTATAGTGTAAATAAATATTTAAAATTAATGGGGCTATGAGTTTTATAGTATAAAATGTTGAACATCATCATTATATCCTTAAAATTATTCTTATGACTTTTCTTTGTAAAGATGTCCCTTAAAAACTGCTTTAAAACGAATCACCGTGATGTTCCCAGTTCAGTTTTGGATCAAGGTAAATTCCCAAGAATTTGATGCATTCAGGATACTTTGAATGCACAGTGGCGAAGAATTTTTGAATTATAATTAGGTATGAATCATAATATAAAAAGAAAATATAAAACAAATAAACAAGTTAGATGTCAGAAAAAATGGTTGATACGTTTTATAGTCAAAACTTCAGTTTTTGAAATTTAATTCATTTATTATTTTGATTTAAATTATCTATTTTTATATGCTAAGGAGAATAAAATATCTATTCCGACAGGGCCGTAGCGAAGATTTTTTGGGGGAGAAGGTCAAAAATTACAAATTTTTTCTTTGAGAAAAAAGTTAATGACTAAGAAAAAAGGTCCTCACCTTTTCGTAAAATATACAAATTAGGTTTTGAATCGCTGCAATATACGACTTTTGTCTGAGAAATATACAACTTTTGTTTTGGATCAATGAAATATACAACTTTTCAAGAAGGGTGAGGGGGACCCTCCATCCCCCCATAGCTACGGCCCTGTATTTCGATTTTAATGAGGGGAGCATATAGACAAGGTGGGGAAAATTATTCTTTACTCCCAAGATAATTAAAAACAAACATAGATAGTAGTGACATCTGCTCCTCATTCCAAAGGAGGGGGAAACAAGTGACGCAGATGCCTCTACTATTTGTTATTTCCACAACCTTTATAGAAAACAAAAAAAAATCTCATATATAACTAAAGAGAGAACTGTTATAAATATTAAACTAGTGGGAGGAGAAGTATTTTCTCTCATGGAAGAATCTCCCAGAGATCCATCTTCAAATACAGGAAGAACACTAGATCGCTGACTAGAGCCTTTTAAGCGTCGGTTTCCTCCAAAAGTCGCAGTCGCTGATGACTGCGACCGGGTAGCCGCGACCAAGTCGACACGACCCTACCTGTTTTCCTCGGTCTCGCCAGTCGCCAGTAGCCTTCTTCTTCAAAATGTCCTTTTGGACACTAAATTAAAGTGACCCAAAAGGACTTAATGGTCTTGAACTCTCGTTCTTTTTGACCAGATACTAGTATTAGAGACTTGAAGCGAGTCTCTCCAATCGTTTCAACTAACTATAATTTCTTATTAACATAACCTCTAAAAAAAATGTGGTTAACCCACAAAAGTACATCACAAACATCAAATATTCAATTTAAGAGAGAACGGTTTCGCAGTATTAATATTTTCATTGCAAACACATTTTAACATAAAATAGTCTGGTTGTGATTAAACACTGTTAAATGAATTACAGAATCGCGCCGTAGACTTGTTGCCGGTTCCGCGTAAGGAACACAACTGTCGCCAGTAGATATTCTATTAGCTGGTCATTTTATAAACAGCTGTTTTTTGTTTGCGGGTTTATGCCTTTCAATCAGCATGAATATCTATAAAAAGCCGATTCTTTTAATATTTCTGAATTATCAAGCGGAAGAGGAGAATCTCCTTCTCTTATTAACATTACATCATGAAGAAAAAAGGGTAAAATTTGATGAGATGTTTCGACTGATAGAGGTGAAGGGATTTCAAGCAATTCTAATCGAGTGAAACATTGAAACACACTTGTCACAGCGCAAAACCACCTGTTTCACCGTCAAATTCGCGACGAAATAGTCGTGCGTCTGCTCCCGGAGCGGTCAAGCGACCGGCGACCGGTAGTTAGTAGTAACGACTCGGCAGCAGCTAGGAAAACAGGGACATTTAAAATGTATTGGAGTTGTCTTAACGACTCGGTAGCGGCTACCCGGTCGCAGTCGTCAGCGACTGCGACTTTTGGAGGAAACCGAAACTTTAGACTGAACAAGTGTCCTTTTTCTCACCCTAATCGCAATTTGATGGATGCTTTCGCCTCATATGCGTCTTGATGGCATGTTCCGAAGTAAATTTCATATCACAAATTGCACATGCCGAGTTCTTCTCATCCTCAATGTTATGCTTGGATTTTAAATGAGACTTTAGGGAAACGTTTTGTATGAAACCGTCTCCACAAACTTCGCACTTGTAGGGCTGTTCGTTAGTGTGAATTCTTATGTGGCTCTTCAAATTGGATCGTTTCGAGAAATTTTTGTTACAGTGCGGACAATTGTGCGGTTTTAATAAGTTGTGAATTGTGTTAACGTGTATGTTTAGTTCACGTGTTTTGTAAAAACCTTTTCCACACGTCGGGCATATGTGGGTTTTTGTACCTAAAACAACAACAACAAAATAGATAGGTATTTTTAATAGATAAAACAAGCTGAAATAGATACGCTTTCTAGATGGGTGGCAATGAATTTAAATCGCTATATCGTCACTCCAGTATTGGTTTGTCGTATCTCCATTTTCGGACTTTTTGAGATTTTTACATATTTACCAAGCAAGTTCTTTAGTGTCCAACAAACATTTCATCAATATACCTATGCTTCAGTTACTAAAATAAATTTTCGAATCTCCACAAAATATTTTAAAATTCCAATATTGTTTTGTCGTATCTCCATTTTTGAAAGAAGATAGCTTTTAATAAAAATTATTATCTTAAATAAAAAAAATTATAATTTAACTATTATAGTTGTTATTATAATAATAGTGTGAAAACAGGTTAGGGAACGTTCAAGTATTACGTAACGCAAATTTTGATCATTTTGGACTTGGTTTAATTATACTTTACTATACTTTAATTATATTGATTTTTAATGATTTAGAAATAATCCTAAACTTAACCTCACTATTTTTTTTAATTTTAGATATTTCTGTACTTCTTCAAATAAATATTAAAAGTTCTTTTTATCTCCAATCTGGTTTTTCTTATATAAAATAAACGGAACCTTTAATTTATTAAATAAAAACATTTTTGGATAGCATTTTTATTTAACTATTGTAAGAAAAAGAGTTGAAACTGATCTAGCATAAGATTTACAAGATATTTAGACATTTTAAAAATCGATTTCCCGAAAATGGGATTTTTGGAGATACGACAAACCAATACTGGGGTGACGATATGCCGAAAACTAAAAGTCTTACGGCAATTTTTTCATGAGTTTTTTTTTAAACTTTGAACGAATTTGTATCTAACAATTATTAAAAGGCGATTTATTGCTAAAAATATTAGTATTTCCGTTTTTTCATATTTCACCCGACGCAAACTACAAAGGTCCTGAATCGGTTGGTGGAAGAATTTTTCAAATTGGAAATTTTATTCAAAAGTTATACAACCAGACAGATACACAGACCGACAGTTTTTCACATTTTCTAGATGTTTCATGACATTTAAAATCCAAAAATGCAAAAAAAACATTGTCGGCAGTAGCTACCCATTAAACTATTTCCGATCTACCCAACTTACCACTATGCCTTCTTTGATGCACATCTCTGTCACCAGATACTTTAAATACTTTTCCGCATATCTCACATGGAAACTGAATTTTTCTATGATTCCGAAGCAAATGAAATCTTAAAGCGTGCTTATTTCTAGACGTTTTTCCACAAATACTACAAACAATAGGATCAATAATGTGATTGTCCTTATGTTTTTTGAAATGTGGCAAAGTTATCATTTTTAAACAAATATCGCATTTTTTTCTTGTATGATTTTTTAAATGCTTTTGGTATTCTTTGGAGTTAGAAAATTCTTTGTGACATTCTGAACAAAACAAGCTGTTTGTATTATTACTGATTGTTTCTGTAAGAAAATTCTCTGTTTCCTCAGTTTCATTGCAGATATCACACAACTCGGGGTTTTTTAAAAGCTTGGCTTCATTTGCATTAATTTTTAAACCACATTCTCTACAACTGGATGTGCAATCATCATCTGATGATGACTTATCTTCATGTTTATCATCATCATCATCATCTTCTTCAACCTTTACAAACTCAACATTATGAACATGATCGTAATCTTCCAAAACCTCTGTTTTTATGATACAAGAACCCAACGTATTACTTTTCTCCAAATCATATTGCAAAAACAAATGGTTTGCTTTCAAAAAATCTTGTTGGATTTTATATGCTTTCTTTAAATTTATCCAACAAGTTATGCAAGCTGAAGTGCTGAATGTTTCATTGTTTTCAAGCTAGAATTTAAACATTATTAGGAGAGTGGAAATATGCATGTTGGGGACATAGCTTCAGTACACAGCAGCTGTGTATTCAGTACGCAGCAGCTGTGTACTATTATTATAATAGTACACTATAGTATAGACTATATATTATTATAATCTATTATAGCAGGTTATAATAACAGAGCTGTGTCACAGCCCCTAGTTTATGGACCGTGCTCCAGTATTAATCACATAAGTAGAGAACTACCTACCTATGTGGTATTAATATGTTTACCTTAATTGAGGTTAAGGATCTCAATAATTCTACGCCGTTTTCTTCAAATAAGGACTTTGTAATTTGGGTATCTTTGAAGCACAATCTACATTTTGTAGACATTCTTTAAAATGTTTATTTGTTGACGTGACGCAAAGAACAAAACAAGAAAAGAATACATCCTACGATTGCAATTCAAGGTCACGGAAAATTACATCTGTCAAATTTGACGTAAACCACAGCATAGACCACCTGAACAGTTGCAAGCACCTTGTCAAAACATCGGCATCAGGCACTAATTTGAAACTTTATGAAAAGGAAATTTGTGTGATCAGGTGAAAAAAGTCCAAACCATTAATACACACGCATAATTTATTAAAGTTTGAAAGTCTGTATCTCCAAAACGTTATATTCTAGCAAAAAAACTGTATATAGGATTTTAAAAACACGCTTTCATTTAAAATTTATTTTTTTTAAATCGGGTTATAAATAAATGACATATGCTAAAAAAATGTTTTACTGCTTTAAACGCCAATACCTCGAAAACAATGCATTTTAGCAAGGCGCCTTGATTTTAGTAAAAAATAGTTTATAACATTTTTTGACCAATTTGAAATTATCTTTCATTTAAGTGCCAAATTAATAAAATACAATAATAATTGCCCTAATTATAACTAAAAACGCTAAAAATAGACGTTTTACCCCACTCTTGCCCCCTTATCTCCAATCGTTTACCCCCAAAATCTAATCAGCTCTTCGAAATACGAAAACCAGTGTTCTGTGACGAAACTAGTGTTCTGTGACGAAAACCTTTCGCACAGCTCTTAATATGGCTCCATCTAGTGTAGGTTTTGATAACTCGTAGTTCTTAAACCCGCCGTGAGTATTCATTTAAATATAAATAACACTAAGGTTAACCGATGTATGAATTTGTATTAAAGATACAAGGAGTTTTAAAAGAGGTGGGCCACAAATTATAATATATAATATATTATTACTGTGTTCTGAACACTTATGGGACATCGCAGTTTTAATGTGCTGTGTGTAATACAACAAAATAATTTAAAAAATCTATACAGGAAGCGGAACTACAAGTGAATATATATTTCATATCGAAGGTCAAGACTATCATGCATAATCATGTCGGTAAATTAGAAATTTCCTCCATTTGTCAATTTGACAGATATGTCAAAGCAAAAGTTGTGAAAAATTTCCATATAGTGAAAATTTATATTATGATGCGCAGTTTTTTAGATGATAAGGCAAATTTAGCCCCGTAAAAGTGTTAATAAATTATTATAAATTTATATTTTATACTACAATCTCATATAGGTATATGGTACAGTGTTAAATAAATATATAAAATATGAGTGAAAATAATAAAACGGGAGCCCCTCCCCTAGTTAAGATCGGACATTACATCCTTGGCGAAACCCTGGGGGTCGGCACCTTCGGAAAAGTCAAAATTGGTGAACACCAAGTTACAAAACATAAAGTAGCAGTTAAAATTCTAAATCGACAAAAAATTAAAAGCTTAGATGTTGTTGGTAAAATACGAAGAGAAATACAAAATTTAAAGCTATTTAGACATCCTCATATTATTAAATTATACCAAGTTATTAGTACTCCAACAGACATATTCATGATTATGGAATATGTTTCTGGTGGTGAGTTGTTTGATTATATCGTCAAACATGGGAAATTGCAGGAGCATGAAGCTAGACGATTCTTTCAGCAAATAATTTCAGGTGTAGACTATTGTCATAGACACATGATTGTACACAGGGACTTGAAACCAGAAAACTTGCTACTAGATCACAATATGCATGTAAAAATTGCTGACTTTGGCTTATCTAACATGATGATGGATGGAGAATTTTTAAGAACAAGCTGTGGTTCACCAAACTATGCTGCACCTGAAGTAATAAGTGGAAAATTGTATGCTGGACCAGAAGTAGATATTTGGTCTTGTGGAGTTATATTGTATGCATTACTTTGTGGAACATTGCCATTTGATGATGAACATGTACCTACATTATTTAGAAAAATTAAATCTGGTATATTTCCAATTCCAGAGTATCTAAATAAAACTGTAGTAAGTCTTTTATGCCAGATGTTGCAAGTAGACCCTATGAAACGCGCAAGTATTGAAGATATAAAGAAACACGAGTGGTTCCAAAAAGATTGTCCAGCTTACTTATTTCCATCTCCTGTTGAACAGGATTCATCAGTTATTGATACAGATGCGGTATTTGAAGTATGTGATAAGTTTGGTGTTAAGGAAACCGAAGTACATAATGCACTGTTAAGTGGGGATCCGCATGATCAACTGGCCATTGCTTATCATTTGATTATTGATAACAAAAGGATTGCTGATGAAGCTGCTAAGGCCGAGATTAAGGATTTCTATGTCGCAGGAAGCCCACCTCCTGTTAATGTTAGTCCCAGCCCAAGTCTTCCCTGCGATTTTGGCTACAGCCCTATGAAACCTCATCCAGAGAGGATGGCTCCCCTGCGTGATCGAGTTATTGCTTCAAATCATGCTGCCTCAGGTGAACGAGGTAGAGGTAAGATAATATTTAACTGATGTTAAATTTAATCTATAGTTATCTATTTACTTTTTTTAAGTTAAACGAGCAAAATGGCATTTAGGGATAAGATCTCAAAGTAAACCGAATGACATTATGATGGAAGTTTACAGGGCAATGAAAGCCCTGGATTATGAATGGAAAGTAATTAATCCATACTATGTGAAAGTTAGACATAGGAGTGGTTTACATGAAAGATATATTATGATGTCTTTGCAGCTTTATCAGGTAATATACCCCTTAAAGGGCCCTATACTATAGAGCAAAAATTATATACAAGATAACAAAATAGTTGCTAACTTTTTTAAATGCAATGTACCATTTACTGTGAATAATATAATGGAATGCGTAGCATTACATATCTTTATGGCTTGTTTGTTGTATTAAGATTAAATTTAGTTATCCAAAAAATCTTTTTAATATTTTTTTCGAAGTATTTGGGAAAATTCAATATACCATTTACTGTGAATAATATATAATGGAATGCATAGCTTCAAGGCTTGTTTTATTTATATTTTAGGTTGATTATAAAAGTTATTTGTTGGACTTTAAAAGTCTGAATAATGAAGAGAGCGAATTAAATGCTGCAAATGTGATATTAGGTTCAGTGCCTACTCCCGTTTTAAGTGGAACTACATCTTTGAAATTAAATGGGCATCATACTATGGAGTTTTTCGAAATGTGCTCTGCTTTAATTATACAATTAGCGCGTTAAAAAGTAAGTAACTTTACAGGAAATTCTACTTATTTTTCATACAGCATTTTGAAATCCATTGTTTTCTAAAAAACTTTAAATTTAAGGTATTACTTTTTACCATAATTTGAAGAATCAATCTTTATTGTTAAAAAATATATATTATTATATGTGTAAAAAAAACCTTTGCGCCAGATTGTAAAATATTTAATTAAAAAAAATAAGCAATCCTATAGAGCAAGCAATTGAGATTCAGCGAAGTTTAGATAAGGTTGTTGACTGGTGTAAAACTTGGCTTATTCCCTTAAACACCGCTAAATGCTCAGTACTTCACTTAGGAAAGAACAACCCGCGTATCAGGTATACACTTGACGCTACACCAGTAACGCCAGTCGAAGAACAATTAGATCTTGGCGTAACTATAACCTCTAATCTATCATGGTCAAAACACATTGGCAACATTGTCAAAAAGGCTAATCAAAAATCATTCCTCTTGTTCAGAACTTTCCGTAACCCTTCTCCCAGCCTATTCACTACCCTGTACAAATCCTATATCAGACCGCTTTTGGAGCATGCTGGTTTGATATGGAGACCACATTTTATTAAAGACATTAAGCTGCTTGAAAATGTACAACGTAAAGCTACAAGATCCATCCCATCGATTAGGAATTTGGAATATGAAGATCGTCTAAAACACTTGGAAATCCCTTACCTTTCTGATAGACGTACCAGAGGCGATATGATCTTCACATATAGGATTCTCAAAGGACATTTTGACGCGAATATAAGTAACTTAGTCAACCTAAACACAAGTCAGCTGCGTGGTCACCCATTAAAGATATCCAAGGAAAACTTCAAAACCACTGTTAGACAGAACTTCTTCTCCATTAGAAATGTTAACCCATGGAACGCCCTACCCAGTGATGTTGTAACAGCCACTGTTAACTCATTTAAGAACAAATACGATAATTATAAAAAGTCTGTCTCTGTTTAAACTTTTATGTCTTTCTTTATATGTATATATATTTGTTTAAGAGCTTTCATAGGTTATCCTCAGCTCTTTATCTAAGTGTAATAATAATAATAATAATTTAAAAGTTTTGCTTCTACTAACAAAAAAAAGTTACCTAGTAACTCAATATTTATTCCGTTTTCTTTGATTTTTTTCAGATAACAAACTAATTTAACGTTATATGTATATGGAAAATAAATATTTTATGGTACTTACCTCTCCCTCAAAGAATGGAGATATCTGGGCGTATTTATAATAAGAGAATTGTGTCTTTCACATAGCTTCGTTGTTTAACAAAATTAGTTTTTTTTTGTCAAAAATTATAGTTGCATTGTTAATATATTGTACATAAAAAGTTCTTCATTCGTTTTATTTAATCAAAATATCGAATGAAAAAAGGTACAGTAGGGGTAGATTACGCCGGACCCTTTATTATTGTCTCGCTCCCACTTTGGAGTTCCTTATTGCTCCTCCTAATTTCGTTTATTATAAGTTAAAACAAGATAGATTCTCTAAATGAGAACTCTAACAAATAAAACAATATTTTTGGCATAGGTGACACCAAGAATATTTACATACATACATCTCAAAAGCCCAAATTCGGATTCAGCGGCGCAAAATACAAAGGAATTGACTAGTCGAGTCCGTCGGAGATCCTACTTTTTTAATTTTGTGTGGCTGTGGAAAGTTGACCTTGAAAATATAAATATCCGTAAAAAATAAATACGCCATTTTGTTTCTCCCATGAAAATAAACAACTTTTGTGGGGCATTTTTGTTTTCTAAAGTGCCTGGTATTCGAGATATGCTCAGTTAAGAGCGAATTCTGGATTTTAATTACGTGCCAGTTAAATTTAATTGCACTGATAAACCCAGCCTTATAGTCTTTTAAAAAGTAACATTTTTAGTGGCACAAAATGTTACTTCCTCTTAATTGCATTTTTTTAAACGGTTGCTCCTACAGTGTTACACTATATAACAATCTATATTTATTTTTAAAAAATCCAAAAAAGATACACATAAAAAAGTTTGGGGCAAAAATGTGTTAAGCCTCACATATTTTGTCCGTCTAGGCACGCCTCTGGATAAATTTAAAAAAATAAATTAACATAAACTTATTACCCTTATTAATGCTAGTATACATGCACAAGCTCGTCGCTCTAGCTTAAAGGGTACAAGAGTTATTAATTAAAAACCTTATTTTTATTACAATTTTAATATTTTTTAATGTAGAATCACCTCTTAAATTTCTCGAACTTATTTCTGAATAACCCTGTATTTTTGATATATAGAATACTATATATTTTTTGATCATTTTATGTTTTTTTATAAAGTTTTTTTATAAATTGTATTTTATTTTGAATATTTGTATCAATATTCAAGGTCAGGGAGAAATGCCACACGTGGAGGAAAAGGAAAGGGGCGTTGTAGAAAAAAAATATTTTATGAAAATTTACAAACTCTATATTTACTATCGTAAATGTTCTGAAATGACAAAAGCATATTTTCTCTATTATTGCACAAAATATATTTATAGATTTGCTTGTAAGCGATTTATCGCGATAAATAATTCCTTTTTTATTTAAAATGCTGTTCTGCTCAATAAAAAAAATATTTTCCGATAAGAGGTATCTGAAATTGACATTGTTTTAATAACTTTTTAACAGGTACCTGTTTATTAAGCAGTGATCGCAAAGGAATAGTCCTAATTGACATATACATTGTAAAGGAGGTTGTTAGGAAACGGCGATTTTTGGCCTCGATGCGGAACTTTTCTGACCCTTATGAAATCATTTTTTGGGTCCTCAGAAGACAGAAAATAACCATTATTTTTTCCATATTTCCTACGCCATTTTTAATTTTAATCTTATGAGTATGGATCCACAAATGCCATTACAAGAAACCTGCATACCAAATTTTATCAATATCGGACGAGAGATTTTGTTTTTCACAATTTTTATTATAATATTCGTAATCACCGGCACCAAAAATAGTCGTATGCAAAAATTCACATGTTTGGCCGACTTTTTGTTTTACAATGTTCCATTCACTTCTAGGAAAAATGATGGGTAGTTTCTGTCTTCTAAGGACCCAAATGATTTTATAAGGCTCAGAAAAGTTTCACAGCGAGGCCAAAAATCGCCGTTTCCTGACATCCTCCTTTTACAAGGGTTCCAAATATGTTAAAATTATTTTTTTAATCTTTGCATCATGTTCTAAAAAAAAGTTGTTCTAGTAATAAATAAAATGTGCAGTAAAGGCTTGGTGCAGAATTTTCTTAATTTCATTTTACCAATTATATCTATTTTTTTTTCCTAAAATATTCTAAAATTATCTAAATTTTTCCTAAAATCGTTCTAGTTTTTAAAATTTAGCCCTAATATAAATAAATATAATTCATTTCATATGGAACCTCTGCATATCAGTTATTAATAATTCAAGATACAAGTCGACTCCACTTAGTGCATATAACAATTTGTACTATCAATTTTTTGTACTATTAAAACTTATAAAATAGTACATTCTTTTGCTAGGAGAAAAGTTGATACATTTTGTGCCGAATCACGGAATATTTTTTTGCTGTAGAGCCTCACCACAAAATACTTCACTTTTCCCTCAATAAAACAATATATCTACCATAATTTTTAGATACCTACGTTTTTTTGATCAAGCAGGACAGCATGCATCAAACATGATGACTCAGATTAAACACAAAATATTTTAAGATAATTTTATATTAAGCTATTTAAAAAATCAATATTTGATTCAGTTCTTGTGTTTCTAATTTATTACAATTTATTGAGCACCTAGATATATATTAACTTAATAGTTCTAATATTGCACGTTTGTAGCATAGTTTTTGTTTTGATTAAGCGTCACGCACTAGCACTTCATTAATTCATGTACACTTTGATTTACATAAATTGTCACCTTTTAGAGCGTTAATTTGACAAAAATAACGAAAGAAAATTCGAGATAGAGTTTCTCAAATGGTAAAATACAGTTTGCTTCCAGTATATTTGATTAAATTCGTGGAGTTCCACAAGTCTGCTTCTGTCTCACTTGGCATCGTTGGCGTATGTATTAGTATGGTGAGAAACGAATAAATCAAAAAGAGTTTCATTTTTATGTGGTCGAAATAAATGCTTCCGTGGGTGACAAGTTATGCGAACCACAGTGTACAAGTGTACGTCTGCTGACGTCACGATCGTCAGCACATCAGCACATTTTTTCGATTAGCGAGAGCACTAGTGCGTGGAGTGTCGTCATTGGAATGTCGACTCTTTGTGAAATGTGTCAGATTTGTGGAATGAAGGTCGACCATTCCTACTTCGAAGAGGCGAATCTTGCGATGAGAAATTGATTTCCGATTTTGGTCTAGGGAGTGTTAGTTTTCTCAAAGATTTGCCCAATTCTTGCAAACTGTGGTCACTGGAGTGCAATCTTGCCACAGATTCGTCTGATAAATTTACGTGGTCCGCTTCTGCTGATAATGCGTTGACAACAGCGTTGATCGTTTTGCTTTCGCTGGCCAAATCCTCCTCCTCTCTGTGCGCTAATAGGTTCGGATTCTTTCCTATTTTGTTTAACCTAAACATGAAAAATCAAGTATTACACATAACGATTTAAACACGGTTTAGTGTGATCTTGAGCTATCAGTTTTTTATAAATCCAGATTCTAAAATTTACGGATGATCTTTGCAAAAAAGTCTTACATGATGCAATTTTGGCGATATCTGAGTAGCCAGACTTAAAATAAAATGAAGAAAATCCATTATTAAAAAAATCAATAAATCGCTTTCTTTTAAATAATAAATAAAAATGCTAAACAAGAATATTATTTTTTTTCATTTAGTGACTTTACGAAGATCACACTAAGTTTTTCTAAAACCGCTTTGTGTTTATTTATTGGTTGTCATTAATGTTATGAGCAAAATAAATCACGCAAGCCTATGGAAAAACCAAATTGTACCTATTCAGTGCCAAACACTTAAACTACTGTGTTATGTGTGTTATTTAGGGACACTAGATCTAGGTCTTAAGTTAGCAAGGCGACTTGATAACTTACGACCTAGATCTAGTGCCCCTAGTATTATGGGGTAATCGAGTTTCAAATTGATGGAGAAATTTAAAAGTTTTAAAATTCGATCACCTATGTGTGTTTATTTTTTTGTGTGTTTTTTTTAAATTTAAAGTTAACTGAGAAAGTTCGATGCTCATCTTAAACCTTGTCGCTACCCTTAAAACGCCCAAACAAACCAACAACCAAAACTACAAAAAGAACAAACAAAACAAAAACAACAAACCAAGTAACCCAATTTCTGAAAAGTTTAGGCCTCCTTAATGTATACAGGAGATTAAAGTTGTTACCCATTTTCTGTACATTTTTTTTACCCAAAGTATATTTCTGGGTACGTATTCTTTTTTAATTGTTCTTTTTTATTTGCCTGAAAAGATAATTGATTCCTACAAAATAATGTAAAAAATATTAATATTAAAGTCAAATAAAATGTATACTAGTCACCCGCATATCAAAATAAAAACCTCCAAACGAAAAAAAAAAAAAAATAAAAGTTAACAGTATCGATTATTTTGACGTGTTGTAAAAAAGCAATTCTTATAGCAAGTGGTTTAAGATCTACGTATTAGCACACAGAAAAAAGCATTAAATAAACAAACATAATTCAATAAAACCATCTCAGGTTTTTTATACCAACCAACGCACTGACCTCTCCGCGGCCACAGACTCCATGGTGCGCCGCATTAAAGGATACTGCTCCAAAACAGCATTAAAATGGTCCACGGACAGAGAAAATAGGTTGCAGTATGTTTCGGATCGCACAGAAGCAACTCGACGTGCGTTCGTAAGCAGACAGATTTCGCCAAAGTAAGAACCATCACTTAGACTCGTCGCCACCTCACCGTTGGCCATCACTATGTCCACAATTCCTTCTTGGATAAAATACATCTTTGTACCAATCGTTCCTTCCTTTATAATAATATCACCTAAAATAATAAATATAGTTAAAAAATAAATCGGTCAAACATAAACGATAAAAATTTCACCAAAATGTTTAACAAAAAAGCATTGTCTCAAACCCACGATATTCAGGTTATCAGCACGATCCTCTAACCATTTAAGCTAATTAAAGCTAATTAATTAAATACATGTTACCTGGTTGGAAGACTTCATATTTCAACTTCGTAACAACATCAGAAACAAAATTTGAATCTGCGTTTGCAAAAAATGGCACAGATGCCACTAGAGATCTGCAGTTGTAGTTGATTACATCTTCTCTCAACTTTTCCGATAGCTCTCCGAGTATACAGTCTTCGTCGAAAAACTTCCCTTGGTAGCGGTGTTCAAAATATTCGGTTATTCTTTGACGCATCTCTCTTGGTAGCTTTCTATATGCCATATACTCTTCTACTTGCTTTACCTGTTAAAAAATATATATTTTTTTAATAAGACTCTTAAAGAATGCAAAGAAAATTACAGTCTAATAGGTCAATTACTGATTGTTACCTTTTCTCGATACTGTCTTCTTGAAGAGTCTAAACTTTGTATTAAATTAGTAGCGTGTCCTAAAAATAGTGCATAACATGTAGCACCTGAGATCATAGATAGCATTGTGAGCCACATATCGGTTAAAGATTGAGGAGGAAATCGTCCGTATCCAATACATAACATGTGTGACATGGCTTTGAATAGGGCCCAAGAGTATTGTTCTATCCAAAACGCTTCCTGAAATTATAAAAATGCAGCTACAGAGTCAATCCTAAAAAACTAATTAATAAGCATTTATTGCATTGGATCACTCTCAAGTTAAAATGTTAAAACTTTCTACTGAACAATTTTTTAATACAGGAATCCTCATCTTACTTATCTAATAATTTGCTATTATTCACGGAAGTTTTTAGTCTTTAAAGACTAAATTTAGTCGTCCTATTTGAGAATAACTACCATGGGAGTTCCCCAGTGGGTGATAAATAAAAAAAGTTGTAAGGTTAAATAGTACGGAAGTTCTATGATAAATAGAAATCCAACCTGCAATTCGTTGATGGCCACCCAAGAGTTGGAAGGAAATCCTTGTAACATCGGGACCAGAAACTGAAGACAACCCGACCAGTGACCAATAAGTAACATCATACAAATTAGATTAAATATCCTCATGAATACACTAGCCATATTTAAGAACTGAAATGATAAAAAGAATTGGTTAATGATTAGATATTTATTAATGTTGGAGAGCCTATTGCATAAAATTTTACTACACTATCAAAATTACTTTAAACATAGTAAGATAACTATAAAGAAAACTAGTGGTTTCTTCATGGGTATTAAAATACAGTTACGGAACTAAACACGCACGATTTTTTTGTTGGCTGTCAATTGTTTTATGCCAATTTGCCATACTGTTGATATGCCGTGCGTCTTAAAGGGAAAAACATTACTCATTATAAATTTTATATATTTTTTGAAAATTTTGTGTATTATTTTATTGAAATTAATATATTAAGCTAAGTATATAGATTAAAATAATTTATTATTGGACCAATAATATTGCCATTAATTAAAAATTAGAACGAAATCATTCGTAATACGCAAAACCTAATAAAAACTTCTTTGTATGTCCGTTTTTCTTATTCCATCATTCACCACTTTTCTGCAGAGTTTCTCCGAGTTCTGCAAAGTATTTTCGAGTTATGCAGAGTTGTTTTCTGTGTTGGTCACCGTAACGTAGTTCTAGTACGCGGAAACCAAACCTGTAAAATCTACTTTTTCAGCTGAAAGCAGAACCTCGCAAATCTACCTGCTGGTACACACCAAAAAAAAAAACACTGTATACATGTAAATTACATATCAACAGCATATTAATAATTAAAGCATTAATATAATACCAAACCATTATTATTTAAAATTTTCATACTTATAATCAAAACATAAAATGTTTTTACACAAGTTTTTACTTTCAAAAACGTTTTTTTTTTTATTCTAAACGTGCTTTTTTGCGTGCGTGCTACGTAAAGAGAACTAAAAGGATTTTTTTCTATTATTTTAAATCGTTTTCCTCTATGTCGCATAAAGTAATAAGGTATCGTTCAAGTATTACGTAACGCTCTAGGGGGGGGGGGGTTCTCGAAAACGCCGCCTTACAGGGCAGTAAAAATGTTACGTAACACTTAAATAATTATAAACTTATAAAATAATTAAAAGTAGAGATGGAAAACCGTGGGCAATAACCGGTTCGGTTAACCGGTTACGGAATTTACCTCTGACTGGTTTTTGGTTAAAACACGGAAGCAATAACCAGTTAAAAACCTTAAAGCAAAATTTCCTTTCGATTTCTTTACTTTTTGTAAAAAAAAAACGTTACGTAAGAAATGGGTGGGGGGTCTTGAAAATGTTACGCCGCGTTACATGGGGGGTGGGGGTCAAAAATGGCCAAATTTTGCGTTACGTAATACTTGAACGTTCCCTAACTTATTTTTCCTAAATTTTATCGTCCGAATAAGTTTGTAAAAAAATATTAGAAAAATATGTAACATAATACGACCTTTTGGCTTTCAAATTAAAATGTGCTTACAATACCTCAAGTTTTACCTATTTAGAAATAGAAATAAATATACTACCACTGTAGAAGAGAGCATAATGTGCGTATAATACTAATTAGACCAGGAGCTGGGCCGAAAATAACTAACAGAAGTGTAAAAATTAAATAATAAGGTTTTTCTGTAGATTGAAATCAGAAAAAGTTGCATGATTACTTATGGTGACCGAAAATTGCTCATCTAATGACTGCGAAACTACGAAAACATTTTCTAAAGAATTTAATGATCCTTAAATCACAATTTTTTTCTGTAGGAGTGACAAAAAACGAGTTATTACGCAAGAACTAATTTTTTTACCTAATTTAGATGCTGCTTTGTTCAGGTGAAGTCGAAAAACTAATGTTTTTTACAAAATCTAAGCATTCTAACAGAAAAACCTTTAGTTAATTTTTTTCTATGCTCCTGGAATGAATACTGTAGCCTTTGTGGCAAAAGCAAAGCGCCGCGGATCGTTCATGCGCTGAAGCGCCAAGCAAGTCCGTAGCGATTTACCTTAAAGATGAGATTGCTTTTGGTGGTACTAAACTTGTTGAGGTCGGAACTTAGGCGTCCCCTTCTTTCCGTGCGCTTTTTTTGAAGATTCTGCAAGATCTAGAAAAAGCGAAGAAAAGGTAATAGAATAAAGCGTGGGATGATAGGTTCCAAAAGATCGATAGTATCGGGTTATTAGTAACAGAAAAGCATTTTAATAGAAAAGGATGTGTATGGAAAGCAAAAGACATAGCACATGCAAATATTTTACGTCTAGTATGGATGGTGTACCACAAGTAACCAAATATTGTATTGCCACAAAAACGAAATAAAATAGAGAACCTATATTCAGCTTGGTAGTGCACACACTACTGTTTTTTTACCTGCTGCACTGGGAAATTTAAAAAGGTAGGTACTTATAAGTAACGACAGAATGAGGTTTCACATAAATAAAGAGCATGTTATTATTATAATTGTGATTAAAAAAAGTCAAAATGTATCATATGATAATATCTTACCTATATGATAATAATGAATATTAAGTTTCTTGATGTAAAAGTCATAGTCCATGACCCACTTAAGTGAAAAATCCTGACTATTTCAGAATTATAGTAAATTTATAAATAGTAGTAATATTATACATCAAAAATAAAATTAGCAAAAGCCGGTCAAAAATTAATAATCAGATGAAGTTTGGCTGGATGCTCAGAAAGGTTACGTGAATGAAGAATCCTAGATCCTGTTTAATACAATAAAAGTGCCCAAAACAGGTTTAAAATGCCCGTTTAACCCACTGACAGGAGAGAAATATAACAACAGTTCCACCTCAGTTATAAACAACAATAAAAATGAATTTTTTACAACGACGATGATATGTACAAAAAAATAATAAAAAAAATTACATTTAGGGATTGCAGTACCGGTTCCGGAGTTTTCTGGCCAAAATTCAACCCACTAACAGACTTTTACAGGAGGTCATAAAGAAAAAACTAATGGAGGTACTTTGCAATCCCTAATGAAAACACATCCACATTGCTTTTTAACCGAATTAATAAAAAACATATATACTTACATAAACTTCCTCCCATTGACTAACGTAACGAACCAGCCTGGAGAGCCTAAGAAGTCGAACCAAGGAGAGTAATTTTGCCAGCCTTAATATCCTTAAGGCACGACCCGCGTGCAAAATTTGAAAACTATCACCATAATCCTGAAACTAAAAATTAAATATTGTCAAATGACGCCTGGAATTTTGCAATAGGTGCTGTTTTATTCCAAAAATATTGTTAATAAAATCTCCGATAGTTTTTATTTATGAAATGTAATTCCTGTTTATCGAAACCAGTGGAGGTGACGCACGCATCTAACTACTGTTTTTATGTATATATTTATTTAAAATAGGCACCCCATCCATAATTTTTTGAAATATCGCTGTGGTATTTGTAATTCCAAATGGCATTCGTGAAGATTTACCTATCCGCTTTTTTTGTTAAAAGCAGTTCTTTCTTTAAATGTCTTCCACGAACATTTGAATTTAAATATTTAAGTTACATCATCAATTAAAGTAATTGGTAATCATTTTGAACTTTATATACTTTGCTACTCACTAGTCACTCAAAAAACTGCTTTCAGTAAAGAAAATGGATACTATAAATTTCTGCGCATGGCATTTGGACTTACAAATGCCCCAGCTACATTTTAAAAAGCCCCGTAAGCGAAATTTAAATAAGAAATACTATAAAATTTTGCGTAGTCTAGAATCAAATCAGTGCTCAAAATCGATTATGGATTTAATTATTTAAAATGTTAAGTTGTATTTAATTTCTTCTATACGGTTACATATGATGACAAAGATAAAAACTATGTAATTGTATTGCGAATTATTTACTTACTTGGTTAAATATTAGAAATATATAATCTAAAGGGATGGACGAAATCAGATCAAGAAAAAACCACGTTCTTAGGTAATGTCTAGCTATTAATTTTGGATCCAATATCACTTGTTCGGCATTATCCTGCTGCATTATTCCTAAAAATACAATATCAAATCAAATTTTGATTTTTTTTGTTTACAATAAAAAATGAAAAAATGAATGCACATGCTTACCTGTTCTAAAATTTACCACAATATCAACTAGGAATATCGTATCAGAAAGACAGTTAAATGCTATCCATCGAGTACTTAAATCGTCGTTGAAAAAACTTATTGCCACCGGTAGAATAATTAAATTTGCAACTAATAGTAAGAGCATACATAAATCCCAGTAAAAACTGCAACAAATATTTATATTACCGAAGAATCAGAAAAAGTAGTTTATTGTATTATAATACATAGAATGTTTTAATAAACCAGCAGCTACAAGTGTGTTAAAATAGAAGTCTTCTATTTGATGTTGTCTTAAAATTTTAACTATAAGTTTAAAAACTTATGAATTTAAAAAATTCTAAATTTTAAAAGTTAATTTATTTTTCCCTATCGTACAGTTTATTTTTAAACCTAGTTCGTTATTATTACATTCATAATTGAACATGCAGCTATTTTATATGTACCTATAGTAGACCCTTTATCAGTAAAAAAGCATAACACGAAATAATTAACAAAGCATACTGTAAATTGCGAGAAAATAAAAATACACTATTTTTCAACATTAAAATATTTTCACAAATGAACTTCTTAACATACAACTAACTGAAAATTGTCTAATTTGTTTACGTTATTTGTAAATATCCAAAAACTCTACTACTTACATGTAGGACGGATTTTTCACCAAAACTTTTATTATGCACACGTTTAGCTTTTTAAATCTAGGTATATTCAAGCCTATTCACATGTACCATTTAGATTGAAATTTGTGGCAATATTGACGAAAATTGCAAGGTCATTTTCGTCAACTGTATTAAATGTTTGTCAATATTGAATAGATTTCAATGGTACATGTGAATAGGCCTGATTAACTGGTATAAAAAAAACATTCAAAAAATCTATGTCCATAGTACATAGGTATAATATGTCTTTAAATAAAACTGTTTGAGGACATGTACTAATTAATAAAATCACCCTGTTTTATATTGGTTATTGAAAAAACTTACCGAAAACTAGAACACGGATGTATGACCCAATGACCAGCAGCCTTTTGTCTTATGCGTTCCTTCATTAGGGCTTTCTTAGAACCAAAAAGTTTCATGGCTAGTTTGTTATCAGTGGGTTGGAAAAGGGCTTGAAGTTGGTTCTTAATGAAACTCTGTTTTCCGGCTTCATTAGAACCCAGTGGTGTAGGCCCTGGGTCCTCTTTCGGCGTGCCATACAGCGAGACATCGTCCACCCCGAAATGGACTTTACCACTCCCTTTGTAATTCATGTCGTTTGATAAATAGTCTACGATTAATAATGTCTCATCATCTAGTGCCGTCACCAGCGAGCCGGTGCACGTGTTGGTGTTCTCGATGCTGATCTTTATCGAATCTTCCTTGGCTAGGCGGCGCGGAGGCGGCAAGCGGATTTCCTCTTCGGATTGAGCCGCAGCCACCCGGCCGTTCGCTAGCCGAAAGCTGGGTGTCCGACGCGACACTCCCCGCCTGTCGCTGCAGTTTTCTCCACTCCCGTCCCTAAAATAGAAAAAAAAATCAGTTAGATCTATCTGTGTACCTCGAGAACCAGCATCTGATGGAAACTAAGAAAGAAAAGTAAAATACCAATGAGGACATGGGTCATTTCGCGTCCACTGCAACAACAGCATCAAAAATTAAATATTATTATACCATGGTCAGCGTCGGACTGAACAGGTGAGATAGTGAGAAAAATCTCACAGCCCCTCACTCTTGGGGGCTCCTCATACTTTGGGGACCTTTTTTTTTTCTTTTTGTAGTTAACAAAGTTTCTGGCAGGGGTAAAAAAAAGTTTTAGGGAGGGATGACCTTTTTTCGAGTCAAGTTTTTAAGTTTCAGATATTTCAGTAGATTTAAGTTCTAAATGGGCATTAAGTTATCACTCAGAAGAGCAACTACCATGAAATTCAGATGTTTATTTTAATTTGTTTTTTTTTTAATGCTGGATAGAGATTTTCCTGGGGGGCTAATTTAATTTCGGGGACACTAAGCACCCCTTAATTGCGCCTAGGTCCATACAAATCTTACGGTCAGCACGTGTCATAGATGGATTATCCGTGGTTTTTTCTTAATTATAAAAAAATATAATCTATTCAATAAAATCAATTAAAAATGTAAAGTAAATACAAATTAAATATTTAAATAAAAAACAAGTTCTTGAATACAGGGTATCGAAGAAAATATTTATTATGGTCAAGTGATATTTTTAACGCCCAAGCCCAAGGAAAGTTTACTTATGAACAAAAACTTAATTATAAATAATTTAAAAAGTGGTGCACCATTTTTTTTTAATTTAGAAATTAATTTCCCTATATAATTAAATATTTTATTAATATTATTTTTTGTAAAAGTAATAAAGAAGTATAAAATTAAATTAAGATTAAGAATCCAAAGCAATTAATCATTCTTCTAAAATCTCATTTGTGGTGAAAGTGACCGTGGTCAGTGGCGCGACTAGAACTTTGCGTTGGGTACACTGAAAAAAATTTTTTTTCGAACCAAATGAATACAACATTTTCTCAAACAATTGATGTGTTTGATATATGACAAATAAATGGAAAATTTCAAGTAATATAACATTTACTTTGTAAACCGTTTCTCATTTTCTGCTGGGTCAAAGTAATATTAGTTTAGGCACCAACCTAATTTACAAAAATAATGATGTAAGAGAATTTGGCGCTCTGATCAAATACTGTGAACGTAGTTTCAAATCCAATTTAATAATAACTCTTCTATAGAACCCGCATACCGTTAATATAAAGTATCGCCAACATCTCGGTTTGTTTGTAAACAAATATAGAATATAGTGTATTAATATTCAGGGCTGAACAATACCAGTAACTGGTATTGTTGTCTAGGACAAAGATGTGGGAGCAGACGAATGTTTATCTTGCCCACGTTTTTCTCAGTTTTTACGAATGAAATGCCTATTCTAGAGAGAAGAGTTATTAGTTCGTTGTTCAAATCTCATACTCTTTGTCAGAAAAAAACCATCGGCAAGACAATGTAGCACTCATGCCAAGAACTGATCTTTCCTTTGGGCAAAGTGCGGCGATTTTTATTAAAATTAAATTAAAAAACGTCAAAGAAATCGATTCTTTTGCCTCAAATAGACTTATTTTATCAGTGTAAGACTCAATTGAGTTAACATTAGATTAAATTCATAGATTACGTCAGGGTTTGAGGAGGGGGTTCGGTAAACCTTACATAAAAGAGGTGCACCCCCCATTTAGGTCTCATGGGATCTAAAATATGAAAAAAAATACTTTAATTTATGGACAGGCCGCCGATTTCTGTGAAAAATACACCAAAACCACATTAATAAGGGGATTTTCCAATTACGTAAAAGACTTGTGGAAGGTTAAAGTACAAAAGAACGCAATAATTAAAAAAAATTAAAAACCTTACGGGAAGGATCCCCTGATAAGAAACCAAGTAAAACAATTATAAAAAGTTTTTCAGAAATCTTTTCATAACTTTTGATACCCCACTATATAAGGGTGAGCCAATATTGCAATGTTAAGACATTTTATTTTTTCCTGCATTCAAATTTATTTGTAATCAGTGATTACTAATCACCTACAACTTCATCATATTAACAATTAGGGACCCTAAATAAAGTGACATTTAACTTCACACAAAGTGAAGTGTGAAGTTTAATGTCATTATATATAGGGTCCCTATTAACAATAAACATCTTTTTTCTAATGGGTAAAAAATAAACACACTGCAGGAGCTTCAAAAAAAATATTAATTCTTAAAAAAAAGCATACTGACAATGAGTCTGTTCGTTGGTTTGCACTTTCTTGCACTTTACAGTCGAACAAATTCTTTGTCATGTTTACTTATTTGGTTGGACGAAAAGTGTACGTATATATAAAAATTTTATATATTTTTACATTTTTATTTAGAAAAACAATCCGGTAAAGCTGCAAAAGGATATGGTCCAAAAATACAGGAAAGTGAAGTCAATTTGAAATTTTATCTCAAAAACTTCCTCATTTTTCCACCCGTCTACCCGTTTCACATTTTTATTAATAACATGTAATCTAAAACAATTCAAATAAATTGCCGGATAATAAATTATTAAATTTTATCATATAAAAAGAAAAATAATAAATATGTTTATGAATTATTCATGCAAATGAATATTTAAGGAATTCTAAAAAATGATTAAAAATACAATGAAACGTGTCTAATAAAGCAATAAATTCTTTATTTTATTATTTAAAAAATTAAGAAGTTATTTTCACAAAAATTAATCTCTATTAAACACTGGACATAATAAGCACTTTCTTAAAAGATAATTTTTTAAACGCATAGGTACTTAACTGTAATTTGCCTTTAATAAGTATAATAGTAGAAAAATAATTATTTAAATATACCTAAGTGTGTTATAAATAATTACACAGGCTCACCAAAAATTTGTCAATTACTCTTAAGGGGCTGTCCATATATTACGTAACGCAATTTTTCAAAAAAATTGACCCGTTCCTCCCCTGTGTAACAAACTCTCACATTTACCAACACCCCCCCCCGTGTAACGCGTAACAATATAAAAATTTGTATTTTTTTCTAACATATCTTGATACAGAATTCCGGATAATGCAAGACAGTAAAAAGACGATGTAAAAATGATACATATTTATTATTATAATACATATAGCACTTAATGTACTTAAACGAAAAAATCACTTAAACTTTAAAAAAATATTCATAATCAATATCACACAGGGAAAAAATACTAGGTACCTCTTTTTACACTGAGTGTCACATATAACACGTATATTGTTTATGCACAGGTACACAAAATAGTACACGCATTGGTGTTCTGTGAGTACACATTCCGCGCGAAAATGTATCATCGCCGATGATTCATCGGCAAGATCACGCATGAACAGGGCCGTAACATTTTTTTTTAATATCAATGTCAACAGTTTTTTTACTGATTACAATATTATTTAAATATGCATAGTTTCGTCAATTTTTGTGTGAAAAAGGTAATTATGGGCCACGAAATAGTAATTTATGTTGAAATAAAAATACATCTGCCAAGCTTAGGAAATAAACATTACATTTATTAAATTCCGTTATGTAACGTTTACCTAGAACCCCCCCCCCTCCCCCCTGTCACAAACTGTAACAATTTCTCTGACCCCCCCCCTAGGTGCGTTACGTAATATATAATAATCAGACTATATTTTTCCTATTTATTTTTGTGCGCTGAAAACGAATTTGACACTGAAAAAGCTCACTGACTATCAAATTTTTTCAAAAAACTACAAAAACGACTATTAAACGAGGTAGCTCGAGATATTCGGTGTTCTAGCACTTAAACTAGTAAATTTTGAGAGTTGTACCCATAGACACTTTTAATCAGAAAACTGGAAACTATAATATATCCAAATTTCAGCCAAATCTGACCGAACCCACTTTTCCATAAGACCCTTGCGACGAGGTGTTCGAGAATTGTTATTTTGTCACCATAGGCGTAACGAGGGGGCTTAGCACCCCCCCAATTTTTCCAAGCCCGCCCCCAAATCAAACCATAAAAGTCTCACAGACAGACAAACTTAAAAATTACGCATATATTTTTTTGAGGCTCAAGCCCCCCCAAAATTTGGACCTGGTTACGCCTCTGTTTGTCACTATTAATTAAGATAGGTCTTTTATTTATACACGGTGTTTGCAGTCAGTCTTTTGGTACATTATAAAGGGAATGACTCGGGGAATAATTTTACATCACAAAACATGAAAAAGCAACAAACTAGCATATGTCCGAAAATAAGCTTTATGCCCATCTTCGAAGGACCATAGCTCCATCTTTCAAAGATGGGCATATTAAATGGAGAACAAAAAAGCACCAATAAAATTTTAATGCTGCAGGGCGATTTTTTATTTAAAACTAAGCAAAAAAGTATGCTTTACCGAAACACCTGAATTTAATATTAAATGAGTAATAGACTTTTAAAAACAACATTTTTGTTGGCACAAAATTCCTCTTAATTGCATTTTTTTGAAAACGGTTGCTCCTACATGTATACAGTGTTACACTATATGACATTTTTTATGTATTTTTACCAAAGTAATCTATATTTTTTACAAACAATTCAAAAAAATACACATAAAAAAGTTTGGGGCAAAATTTTTCCGTCTATGCACGCAATAAATTAAAAAAAAATAAATTAACATAAACTAATTTCCCTTATTAATACTAGTACACATGCAAAATTGCGTCGCTCTAGCTCAAACGGTAACAGAGTTATAAATTAATAACCGTTAATTCGTTAATAACCTTATTTTTAGTAAAATTTTAAGGGGTCGTAACTCTCTTAGGGTTCGTTCCCGGACCTATGTTTTTATGCTTGTTTTTCATGTTTTGTGATGTAGAATCATCTCCTTTATTATGTACTAAAAGACTGCAAACACCGTGTATATGAATGAATTTTCTTATTTTTTTAGTTTTAAGTATAGGTATGTAGTTTATACCTATTATAATAATGTAATAAAAAATTTAAAAATTGTGGTGTTATCAAACAATTAAATTAAAAAATGTAGTAGGTGTTTCAAAATATTGTTGCTATTAGTATAAATGTCAAATTCATTTTTATTGGAATGAATGTAAGTGATGCTACTAAACGATTAAGACATGCATCTATTAAATTAATAGAATCAAAAATAACTATAGTTCTAATTACACTAAACAACAAAAAATTTAATATTACTCGGACTGAGTATGTGTCCTCGATAACGTCGATTTTTACTACATGGGGTAAAAAACCCCAAATCGCAATATTTCGCAATTCTCTAGCACCAGATCAAGTATTTTAAATATGCCAAAATTAATTTTTTTTCTCGGGAATTATCGGTTTTCATATTATTTAAAAATTTATTTCTTTATTGAAGCGGGATTTTTTAAAGAAAATGGCTAAAATTAGAATTTTTTTGCCCCACAACTGACTTAAGTTCAAGATCCAGAATTCTAGATCCGCGCCTGAGGTAGATATTAAAATACATATTATGTTTCGAAAGTTTTTTAATTTATTTTTATAAAATAAACAAAACTTTTTTTCGTGTAATCGTTTTTTTTTTATTTTTTTGTAAAATACATAAGTTTTATAAACAATAACTACATTTTCGTGTTATTTAATCGTATAATTTTCGGTTTGGTAAATAAGACTTTTCAATTAATGTTTCTCAATTTGAATTGGCATTTTCCATTTCCTTTTCGGGTCAAAATCGTTCAATCAATATTAATCGGTGGCGTATTAACTATAACACATGCCCACAAAAAAATAGGTAGAATTACTATTACCTATATTTTTCTTACGTATTTTTGAGCGCTGAAAAATTGGCTTCGGTCAGATTTGGCTGAAATTTGGATATATTATAGTTCTCGACTTTCTGATCATCAGTAGTATTCGTGCAAAAATTTTAATTTTTTTGCGCATTTTTGCGTTTTATGCCGTTATATAAATCAATTTTAGGCAAACAAAAATTGTCGATCGGTCTGTAACGGAAATCTTGCAGGCACGATAATTTAAGAACGCTAGAGACTTGAAATTTGGCATATTGCATATTGCATTACCAAAAGTTCTCCCTCGGGATTGTTTTTGGTAAACATTAGTTTGGCGCATGGGAGCAAATGGTTGTCTTGAAAATTGCTATATTGGGTTTTTTGAGGTTGCTAAAAGTGAATCTGACAATAAAAAATCCATCTTACGCACGGAGGTGAAAATGGGAAAGCTTTTTTACAGGGCAGTGTATTTTTTGTGGGTTGGTGTAATAGATCAACTTAAATAAAACTGTAAAGTCATTAATTTCAGAATATTGGTTTATAAATTTTTCAAAATCATATTTCTTATTTGTTGGTACTTAATTATACAGGATATCCCATTTAAAAAATCAAAATTAATTCTGTAAAAACCGGAAGTCACAGTTTTCCGAAAATAATATCAGGTAATTTTGATAATTTAAAGTACTAGGATTAGATAAAAAAATATGTTTATTTTCTTTAAATAAAAATGATTATTAAAAAAAAAACAAACATCCTGTATTTTAATAACTGATTATTATTATT